>JAOYMU010000098.1:2117289-2135287 GCA_025802295.1 Psammodynastes pulverulentus
CACTGTATGTAAGACTTGTACCCCGCCCCGAGTCCCTTAGGGGAGAGGGAGCGGGCTATAAATGTGATAAAATAAAAATAAAATAAAATAAACATCAAAATAAATTTCAACAAGAATAAATTTAACATTCTGAATTCGAGTAGGAAAACCTAAAGGTATAATTCTAGGTTAGGAGAAATGATCCTGGGCAACTGCATATATGAAAACAAACCGGGGGGGGTCAGGATGGATCACCGACTGAATATAATGTGATACAGCCGTAAAAATAGCAAATGCCATCCTAGGTAGCATTGATAAAAGTATACCTGTAATATCATGAAGTTATTGTTCCTTTTATCAGGCCATATTTACAATATTCTATCTATTTCTAAGCACCACATTTTAGGAAGGATATTGACAAACAATAGTACAGGTAGTCCTCAATTTTCAACAATTCATTTAGTGACTCTTCAAAGTTACAACAGCAGTGAAAAAGGTGACATGACTATTTATCATACTTACAACCATTGGTGGCCTCCCCATGGTCACGTTATCAAAATTAACATGCTTGGCAACTGGTTCATATTTATGACGGTGGCAGTGTCCTGGGATCGTGTGATCACCTTTTGCGACCGTCTGACAAGCAAAGTCAATGAGGAAACCAGATTCACTTAACACCCAGGTTACTAACTTAATAACTGCAAGGATTCACTTAATAATTGTGGCAAGAAAGGCTAGCAAAACTCACTTTACAAACATCTCACTTAGCAACAAAAAATTTGGGCTCAATTGTGGCCATTAGTCAAGGACTACCTGTATATCCATAGCTCCAGTCTCAAAATAATAAGGGATTTGGAAGATAAACTTACAAGGGATGTTTGGAGGCAGCATTTGTGTTTTGCCTGGACAAGAGAAGCCTGAGGTAAACTGTAAATTAGACCACAACAAGTTTCTGCCAGTTAAATGGCAGAGCAAGTTAGCAGTGAGAAAGACAGTTGATGTGCCCAGAAATAGCTTCACAAGCATGGCAGGAGGTGGTATCTTTGTATTTTCCCTTTAAAGAAATCCAATGAATTCCACAATGTAAGAATTCCTCAATATTTCAAAGCATCCTAAAATAGCCATGCTCTTAGGTAACTAAACTGATAAAAAGTTCTGTCACTACCAGCCACAATAATCGATAGTAGTTTCTCATGACTATAATGTTAGGTGCTAATATTAGAACTTATGGTGATCAATAACCAATTAATGACAATCCCACATCCTTGCCAAATTTGTCTCAGTCTAGGAACTTATTCTGCAATGTAGTAACTGCAGCAGAGTTCTGTATCAATATCAATTTGACTTATTTAAGAAAAATGCATGCCACTAAATTAAGAGGTAGTTATCTATCCTATCTGCTTCATGGATAGTGCATCTACTTGTGAGAGACACAGAAGAATATAGACAACTTTGTGTTTTTATAAACAATGGCAGGTCTAAATTGAGAGTGTACCAACTCAGTGAGTGAGATGGTTTATCAGTTACTGGTAAACAATGGGAGCAAACAGCAGGAACAAAATAGGACAACCATTGGCACCAAGTCATGAGGCAGGCAGGCAGGCAGGCAGGCAGGCAGGCAGGCAGGCAGGCAGGCAGGCAGGCAAGCAAGCAAGCAATCTGGGCTAAAAAATGGAGATGATCATGAGATGGAAGCAAAGAGACACAGAAAGGCTGCCATGTATGATTTCTGCAGCCCAGATATAGCAGTGCTCCCACGAGAAGGTGGTCACCACCCCAGTAATTAGCAAATGCAGCATGTCCAAAGCCAGGCCATGCTTCAGCTCACACACGGGGCGCAATCCAGTTCTTTCTGGAAGTCTTCTGTGCAAGAACCCAGTACTGCACTTTAAAAAGCTCGTGTTTTCATTTCATTTTCATCAGCAGGTTTGAATGTATTTGCACGTTCATTAGATATATATTTTATGTGGGTATTAGGGGATCAGAAGAAGTGCTAAGATGTATAATCTATAACTTAATTAATAAGGTATATGATGCACAACAAATTCAGTTTGAAAGCTATAAAAATTGTCTGTTTGTTAAAAACAAAAGTTCATGCTATATCTCTTCAATGTGAAGGTTAAGCCTGGGAAACCCTGATTCAAATCCATTCTCATCAATAAAAGTTGACCGGGTGAACTTTTGTTCAATCACTCTATCTCTCACTCTAGCCTACTTCACAGAGGAATTATTAATTAGTTTTAAATAACCATAAAATCAGTAAGAATCAAGGCAGGTAATTGTGAGATGAAAGTGGAGGAGAAAAAGAGATGTGCATACTGATTTGAGTTCCTGGCATATAAAACTAACCAAGCAGCAGCAGCTTGCTTTACAAAGGATAGCAATTTTAAGATAGTAATTTTAAAAAGTAGAATTTCAATTCCCTTGATTCCCCAACAAATATTGTACAAATTGTACTCATAAAAACATAGGGACACCAGGTTTTCTATACAAGGGTTAACTGATATTCTCTAACTTTTTTCAATTTATTTGTTTTGTTTTAATTTGGGGAAGTTACTAACAGTGGAATGCTAGCTGCAATAGAATAACAGAATTGCCATGTCCTGATCCAAGCCATGCCCTATGATGCATCTCTCTGATCAATTATTTATCCAGATGAATTTAGGAACAAATTATTATAGCAGTAGTATTGTAAATCCACCTAATCAACATTGAACTTAAATTAATGCCTAACACTTCCTTATTCAAAGGTTGAGCAGTATCTTTTTCATTACTACAATTTCAGAAGGAGCTCACTCCAGTCTTGGGTACCTTATTTGAGTTTTTTTTCCCCTGCAGATTAATTTTTAATTCTATTAAAAAGCAATTTAAAGTGGGATGGGGACCCATCTGAGAGTTTTGTTCCAAGAGTTCTACTTACAGCCCTGCACTGGCACAATCAACTTGGGCAGTTGCTGGGGCATCTGGGTGACTGTTATTAGAACTTAGAATGCTAATTTAAGTAGGTCTCTGGCACACTCCCCGTAAGAGCCACTGTTCTAGTGCAGAAAGGTGACAATACCTGTGTATCACAGGCAGGGGAAATGCGCCTGCCTCTGACACTTTCTACTATGCTGATGCCAATGTGGCAGAGTAAATAAAGGGTTGGGCTAGGATTAAAAAGACTTAGGTTCACAGGTACTGACTTTGATAGATTTGGGGCCAGTTACTCTTCTTTAGCTCAATTGTCTCTCAAATTATTTGGGCATAAATGGAAGGAAATAACGAAATACAGTGCTTTAAAATTCAGCTTTCAATTTTAGACTTCAGCAGGCAAATTTTCAGTTCCAAGTATTTGTTGTTTAAATTGAACTTCTATTGAGGATGCAGATGTGATTAGACAGTCACTTTCGATTATTCGATCAGAATTTTCAGAATGGAAAGCTTATAGTACATAATTATTTGCAAACTCCTCAGGAGCCTAACTGAAGCTGATTTCACTTGGGTTTGAGAAAAGTTAGAAATAAACTCAATATTTAACTGCTCAAACGTCAGTTGTCTGGATTAGTTAAATCCCTATCGCAGTTCCCACCATCCAGCCCTGGAACGGCATAGAGAGGGAAAGGAAGGAAACCGAAATGAAAGATCCTGAAAAGCTGAATGAGGACGTGGTCAGCAAGCGGGCTTCCCTGGCGGCTCCCGGACAGCGCTGGTCTCCTCCCAAGGGTGTCCCCCTATATCGCTCCCAGCCATCTCCCACACCGATCCTACCCCGCCGCAAACCTACCATTCCCGGAGGGTAGGGTTCCTACACCTAGTCAACTGCCTGCTGTTAGGAATCCGCCCAAAGGGGTAGCGCCCATTTTGGAAACTTTCTATCGGCTTAATAAATCATTCTCTGTATGGATGTCAGACTTTTGTTTCTCTAGCTGAGAACCTGGCTGCTTTTCCTAACGGCAGGCGCTGGTAGGGAAGAGGAGCGGCACTTGTGAGCTAGCCTCGGCTTGGGACGTGGGGGGGGGGGTGTCTCCCCCTCGAGGGAGAGGGGCGGGATGCTTCGTCGCCTCAGGCTGCCCAATGCCTCCAGCCGGAGCCATCTTCTCAAGATGGGCCTGGCTCAGCGGGAGGGGCCCGGAAATCCGCGCCTGTCCCGCTCTGTCCTCGGTCGCTTAGAGCCACGTTCGTGCCTCTGGTGGGAGAGCGCGCTTTCCTCCGGTTCGTTGCTCTCGTCGCCCGCGCACCCGGGAGTGACTGCATTGCGGATACCTGAAGCGGGCAAAGCAAAGCGCTCCCCTCGCCAGGAGGATGAAAAGGAAGCGGGGGACGGAAGAAAAGATGAAGCCGACGGCTTTCAGCACCCGTGGCCGGCGCTGCAGGCCAGCCGCTTCGCCCACCCCCTTACCTCGTCCTCCTGTGATCGCTTTCCAGAGCCATGCCGGAGGCATGAACGAACAAACCCAACTAAGAAGCGAGACTCGCGGCTGTAGCTCCGAAGCCTGTGAGACGACACGCAGGGGAAGCGGCCGGTCCGGCCTGGGTAGACTCCGCCCCGCAGGTGCTTTGCTGCCCCTACCTGAACCGCGCTGCGTAGGTGACACCGCTGCTCTGCCACCGTCGTTTTTCTCGCCCCATCGCGGAGTTTCAAGTTTGGAGGAAGGTGGAAGCCGAAAGCGCCACACAATCACTCTTGCCCTTTCCTCTTCCTCAACAATTGCTACTTTCTGTGTTTTTCCTGCGGGGACTCTAAAAACCGCTTCCCTGTAGGAAAGATTTTGCCTGCCCTCTGGCTAATCAAGCAAAAGGAAAAGGTCTATCTTGATCCCATCACCTCTTGAGGAGGGGATCCGAAGCACTTGCAGCCTTTACAGCAACTCTACTGAATTAAGCGAGTCAATACACATAGGAGATAAAACATACAAGATGCAAGTGGCAAGGCTGACACTGAAAGATTACAGATGGTCCTCCTTTAACAACAATTGGGATCTCCTTGGCTTGCTAAGTGAAACCACAACTGTACTTAACTCACTTCAGCTTTTCTTTGCTTTACAGATCTGCAAAGAACATAAATGCAAGATTTTATCATAAAGTTACTTTGTCATCACTGTCAGGATAACAGTTGTAGGGACCTTCAAGGTCTTTTAGCCCAACCCCCATTCCAGACAAATGGTTGTTTAAGGACTAAAACAAGATGATTCTACTGTAATATAAGTTTATAGTTAGATTTTTATGACCATTTAACAACTATTAAAAGTTACAACAGCACTGAAAAAAGTGACATACAGCCAATCCTTGCAGTTATGACTAGCAGTGTCTTTGAGACGTGATCAAAATTTGGGCACTTGGCAACTGGCATGTATTTATGACATTTACAATTTCCTAAGGGTGCTTCGGACAAAATAGAGGAAACCAGATTCACTTAATCACCATGTGATTTAATTGCTATGGTTAAAAAAAAATAACTCACGCAACTGCATCACTTTGTTCTGGTCCCAATTGTGGTTGTAAATCAAGAATGTTTTACTACATTAACTGATGTTGTCAACTTAGACCAACTCAGAAAACAGAAACTACCTCTTCCTCAAGTCAGAGCACTGAGGTCATCCTTTCACAAGTGATTCAATAATTAAACCTGGATACTCTGACACAATTTAAGACCTTTTGATGACATTCTACTCAACTAAAATTTCTGTGTATATTGTAAAAGTATCCAGGCAGAGCTATACTAAGATGTTTTGCTGCCCAAACCCTGGAACAAAGGTTAAGATACTTTCTCTTTTCACTAGGTTTCTAACATTCTAACATCCTAGGGTGGCAAGCTAACTTAGAGGATGTAGACCAGCCACATAATCTACATTCTCTCCTGACTTCCAGCTTCATCACTCTGATAGGCTGTTGTTTCCAACCCCAATGATATAGCTATTATTGAACCAATAGCCATCATAGCAATTATTTTCATAGGGAGAATCCGGGGCTCATTGGGGTAGCACAGGAGTGTCAAACTCATGATGACACATCACGTGATGTATTGCAACTCCCCCCCCCCTTTGATAAACCAGGGTGGGTGTGGCCAGTGCGTGATACAACTGGCCTGTGGACTGTGAGTTTGACACCCTGGGCTAGCATATAGAAAATGATTATAATAAATGGAAAAAAAAAGTCAAAACTATTATGCAATTAGGAAAGTGTCCATGAATTGAAGTACCACAGATTCTAAATAGATAGCACTAGACAATCTATTTCTGATTCTCATTTTTCTATTTATTTTCCCCTTGCAACCCTAATCATGGTAAATACAAAGCAAGAGAAAAGCTACATATTATTGGCTTATTTATAATGAAGCTTCTTAAAATAATATAACTTCCATTTTCTTTCAGGTTTTTATTTCACTTATAAGGAAAAAATAAGTATCATTAGGAGTGGCGGGGTAAGGGTGGCCACCATGAGTTGGCCCAGCTGTTCCCTCTGCTATCAACTTTGTTAAAGGCCATATGGTGAATACATCAGCTGCCACTTTAGGATAACAGGATGCCAATGAGTGAAATAAAGTATCACGTTCATTTGTCAGCCTCAGCTGCTTCCCTGAAATGTGTTTCACAAACAGTAAGAGCCTTTTCATGTATATCTCCTGCAAGAAACAAGGTAGCTTCATTATCTCCCATTGATCTGTTCAATCCATAATGTGGTCAAACCTGCTTTTTTTTTTTTTAAGAAAAAAAAAGTGTTGGTGAATGGGGAGATGGTATGAGGAAGTCCAAAGGGGAAATACTTTAAGCAACTGGTTGTTTAATAGCAAAGAATTACATAATTTTTCATATAACTCAAGGACTATGTTTTGTATAATCAGATTTATGTGTATGAATAAGATAGAATCTTATATTCTGAAATAAAGATGCAACTCAGCTCCCAGTAAATTAAGAATGCAAATTCTTCATATTTTTTGAAGTATTTTTTTTAAAGGAAAGGAAATATAGGTTGCTTGCTCTGTGGACATTTTGCATGGAAAAAGTCATTCCTATATATTCTTCATGAATGTTTAGGAAAAAATATACAGTATTTTATCTTCAAGGACTTCTCCAATTTTCATCAGATACGTTATACTGATGAATGTTGTTTGGTGCCTGAAACGAATTTTGCAGTATTTGCCATGTGATGTTTTTCTAGTGCAGTACAAAGAGGCTTATGGTTTTAAGGGAAAAAATTCAAGTCAGTAGTTGCGCATTGGGAAATTTTTTTGGCAAGTTCTACGATCATACTTTTAATTGACATGAGTTAGTGTTGGTCAATATAACTGACAATGTGTTTACTAAGTATTTGTACCCTCAATATTGTAGAACAAGTGTACATAGCAATATCAGTAGCAATAGCAAAGCTACCTATAAAATCCAGATCAATGTTTCAAAGAAGCCATAGATTTTCAGATTTGGAACTTATGGATAAGCCACATTGTTCATTTTATTAATGCCTTTGAGTCAATGTTGATTCTTGATAACTGCTTGGCAGTTTTCTTGGCAAGAGTTTGGAAATGGTTTGCCCTTGCTTACTTCTTAGGGCTGAGGGACTGACTGGCTCAAAATCTCCTAGCTGGCTATGTACCTAAGGCAGTACTGAAACTCATAAATCTCCTGATTTCTAGCGTAGTGCCTTAACCACTACACCAAACTGGCTCTCTATATTGTTTATTACGGAGATATATTTTACAGCAAATTGGTTAGACAGCACATTCTTTTAAAAAACTGCACTTAATACATAAAATGTACAATAAGAGAAATCAGATATGTTATAAAATAAAAGAAATGTCAAAGTCTTTAAAAAATTTAAATTTTAAATTTAATCAGAAGTTCTCATAAATAGTGGATTTGGAAAATTCACTGACATTTTGTGTTCATTCACTTACTTTTCTTTTATGGTCACTTTTTAAATTTAGAAACAAATGCACCTCAGCCAATAAAAATCACATAACCTCCAAGCAATTGTAGAAATTATGGTGCTGGTGCTTCTAAATCATGTTGCACTATAATAGACTGTAGACATATTTCAAATAGCTGCCTTTTTTCCTTGATCATTCACATCCAGATCTCATTTACTCCCCAAATCTTCAAGTGCAGCCAGCTACTAAATGGAAAAAATGAAAAAACAAACAAAAACAGAACGGTTCCCCAGAAATGAAGATCCAGATAATTTAAAAGAGGTGGCTATCAGAAAAAGAGATTTCATTACAACAGTGGGATTGCAAGATGTAACCAGTCCACCTGAAGGGTACAGCAAAACATCTTCCAAGGGTCTGCTATGGCATTTCCACAAAAGCAAAGGGCTGTTGCTTCATTTCACAGCAGCAATGTGGCCTTTCCACTGCCAGCCCAGCGGTGCCTCAAGAGGTACCTTAGCAACTGCAATGTGAAACCTCAGCAACAATATTCCAGAGTCCATCCCTGGAAAACTGTGGTAAGTCACTATCTAGTAACTTGCCAACAAAGCTTTAAGCCCTGAGGGGAAATGGACAGACTAAACAGGGATTGGGAAGGGACAAAATAGATTCAGAAAAACAATATCTTTCTGTGAAAAGGGCTCTCAGGGGAAAAAAACCATTGGGACACAACTAATTTGGATCTAGTCGAGACCTACCTGAGTTGTTGCAAGCAAATTCCACAAGGGCAGGAAAGTTTTGATCCTTTTCAGAAGTTCAGACTTGAGACTCTCTACAGCTGATCTTAGGAAAATTCTTTTCAAGTAGTTTAGGCACTTAAAAATGCTAACCACTTTCCAGCTCAAAGCAATTCAATTTTATCAATCACCTTACACCTCTACAGAAAGCAACTTAGAGGTTTTGAGTCACCATTTATTGAAGAGCCCATGCCCTTTTACACTCTTCTCAGGCTGAATCTACAAATCACCATGCTTCTTTATTTTACAGGTTCTCCACTTTAAATTCAAGAGAATTTCATTATCATTACCTCAATGATAATTTAGGGCATCATGCCCTAAATCAGCTTTCCCCAATTTCGAATGCTGTGGTTGTGTAGTTTGCTACATAACTCCCAAATCATCAGCATCAAATCTATCCATAGAACACCAAATAGGGCCAAGGATCCTTCAGGTAAAGAATGGTAATATTAGTGCAAGATGACATATGCCACTAATATACCTCACTCTCAGTAGGCAATGCTTTTTAAATTAATTATGCACATTAGGGAATCTTAATGTGATTGTGTTTCAGGTCATTTCTTTAAATTATAGCTATGCTAATTTCACATGGAAAGGAAAAGGAACATTTTAGGACATTTGCTGATTTCACTATGCCCATTAACTTTGCCTGCGAGGGTTTTTTTATATTCTAGATCAAACAACTTGTTATCAGCAAATATGCTCTTAAATAGAACAGATATCAACATGGCACATTCAGTGCTTATATTCCTTATCTATGCCCCACTACAATGAATTATTTAAAAATATGAGGTTCTAATCTTAGGACTTGGATAATGGATTAAATCTAAACCTTGCATATTGTCCATCTTCCAACAAATTGTATCTGAAAACTCACAAAGTAACTATTTTTAAAAAGCATTTCATATGAATGTGTTCAACTTTCACGTTTGGATCATTGCTATATATAATTTATTGGGGGGAAAATCTCTCCATAATTGGCAAAGCAGTAAGAAGAAAGCAGGTAAGAGATTGAAGAAGCATGTTGGAGACAAAAATTGTCAAGTATTATAGTAGCTTCATCGTTTAAGTGCTATAGTCTTGTGCAGGTTTAGAACTTTGAAAATCAACAGCACTTTAAAAAAAATACATTTCTATATTATATCCTTTCTCATAAACAGTTCCTTCCATTTGAATCTCCTTTCAGTAAAGTTCCAAACCTTTGCCTCTCTGTGTAGATGGTACTTATTCCTATACCTTAAAGCTATAGCCAGGGTCAAATTAAACAGAATCCAGACATTGGCAAATAATAACAGGCCTCATAAAGGCGAGCAGATGGTGCTAGAAGAGAGGGAACTGCTTCTAAGCATTAATCTCATGTAATTAGCCAATTTGGGAAGAGGCAGCCAAAAGACAGCTGGTAAATTTGTGTGGTTGCCCATACAAATGCAAACATGCTTCCTCCCTTTGCTACACAGTCAGCAGGCACTGAGCAAAAATGAGCAAGTCAGCTTTGAATTATTCAGAGGACACCTGCCATTAATCATAATCTTGCTTGGACAGGTCACCCAATTTGAGAATACAGCTCCCAGCCAAAATTATCTGGGCACTGATTACACCCATTTTACTGAGCCAATTCCACACAAGATACTCAGGACATCAAAAGCCTGTGAGAGAGAGGCATCCAGCCTGACAAGAGCAATCTTTGTATGGTTGAGCAAAGACCCCAGGTGGTACTGACCAAAAGAGGCCATTAGGCAGCAAATAACCACCGATGTGATTGAAAATTGCCTCCAAGCAGGGAACATTATATCAGATGAGCCAGGCTCTTTCTTCCTGTCTGTAGAAAATAAGAGATTATTACTTTATAATTCTGGATAGGCAGAATTGTCAGCTAATAAAAATTGGACACAAACTGAATCCTTAATTGTACTATACAGGTAGTCCTCAACTTACAATCATTTGAAGTGACAACACTAAAAAGCAACTTATGACTGGTTCTCACACGTGTAACCATCACATCCCTGCAGTCACCTGATCAAAATTCAGCAACTGGCACGTATTTACAATGATTGCTACATTGTAGGGCCATGTGATCACCATTTGCAGCCTGGGGGCGGGGAAGAAGGGTGTTGTTGACAAACAAAGTTGGATTTATTTAACAATGTGATTAACTTAATGGCCACAGCAGAAAAGGTAGGATAATTGAGCATAACTGACTTAATGACATCACTTGACAGGAATTCTGGTCCCAGTTCTGCTCATAAGTCAAGGACTACCTGTATGACTCAATGCAATAAATGTAGCTGGGATCACACATCACATTAAGCCACCATTGAGTTAGCTAGCTTTCAATTAAGATATTAAGTGAATCCATCTATTGTGTGTAAACTGTGGCTCATGGTTTATTTTAGGGTGTTGTATGAAGTTACTTTAAAAAAAAAACAAGTAAACCATGTGATAGTGACACCACTATCCTTCATTCTTCAGTTTCCCTTGCACAAAGCTTTGCAAATTCCCTTTCTAAGGGAGCAAAGCAAGATTTAGCAAGTTAGCAGCCAAAATGCAGTGAAAATCCACTAATTTACATCCTATATCTTTCTAACAGAGCAGTGCAATGCTTTGAACTGTTTCAAACAAGTGCTTCAGAGGAAACATCATGAAAGTTATATCAGTTTTCAACTCTTTAAAGCAGTCATGCAACCCAGGAAAAGACACAACTGCTTTAAAAAGTTGTAGAGAAGTGCAAATTTCACACTATCATACTTTTAGTAACTTGAGAAATAATTGTTTCTTCTAAAACATAATTGTTTTGCTGAGAACTCTTCCCATCCAAACAATTCCTTTGAGAAATAAAGAACCAGACACATTTACTGAAGGAGCATCACACTCCTGCCACTGAGCGGCCTCAACAACTTGTTTATTTCACACTCCATTCACAGTGCCTAGAACATTCCAACCCAAGACAGAAAGGAGGAATCGACAGAGCTCTCCCAAGCCAATTTAGACCAAAATTAAAGTTGAAGGACATAACAAAACAGGACTTTCATTCAAGTAGAACCTGCAAACCGAAATTGCAACATTCCATTATCCCACTTTGTGAAGAAGAGCCTTGGTAGAAAACTCTTACCCGGTGTTTATCAGATGAATTCTTCAAAAACATTTTTGTTTCATTGTTTTTCAAATTCTTCCACTTCCAGTTCTTTCTAACTTTAGCAAAACAGGCAGCAGTAATTTTTTCTTTCTCATCAAGGCCTCAGTATCAACATTTCATGCTGGTATGTACATGTGCTTTTAAATCAAAATTCAGCTTAGTAGCTGAATTTTTGTAACAAGTACATCAGCCATCCCCAACCTGGTATACACAAGATATGTTAAATATGTAACTTCCATCCACTATGCTCACTCTGGTTGGGTGATTAGAGGGTTATAGCCCAACATGTCTGGAGATAGGACAAGGTCAAGCTACATATTTTTCTAGTTGTGTGTTCCAGTTTGTTGATTTTATATACTTTATCCTGGGGGGTGGGGAATGGTTTTTGTTTTGGTTCATCATGAAAATGGACAAGGAGCAATGAAGACTACTGAAAGCTCTCCCTTAAATCCCAGGCTCTCAGGCACAAATAAAGCATTCAAATCCCACTTTGGGGCAACACTTATCCACTCATTCCAATATTCAGCCATCTACTTTGAAGAAAGCTGTAATTCAGCACAAATGTTCTTGCTTGCTGATAAGGAAATTGGAAATTAAGAGTCTGGAGCAAGCAGTTCAGTTTGAGCATGCATGCAGACACCTTTCACTGCCACTTTGAAAAGTATTTCTAGGCCAAACAGCAAGTCAGAAGCAGCTTTTCAAATTTCTTTAGTACCCAAAGATACCATGATGCTATCTAAAATTTTGATCAAGTAAAATTTCCACCTCAAAAAGCACTCATAAGTTATAGCCTAATTCGCTGGATGCTATTTAAAAACAATTCTTCAATGAACAACATAGCAGAACAATATAGACCAGGGGTGTCAAACTTGCGGCCCGTGGCCCGGATGCGTCATGCGCTGGCCATGCCCCTCCCGTTTAGCAAAAGGGGGAAAAGTTGTGATATGTCACATGACGACAATGTGTTGTCACAAGTTTGACACCCCTGATATAGACTATATCTTTTTAGCCTTAAGTAGAGTAATTTCAGTGCCTTCTGGATGTGATGAACTTCAACTTCTAGAATCCCTAGCTAAAATAAGTGAAGTCCAAGACATATGGAGGGTACCTGGTTGGGGCAAAGTACTCTGAACACTGGACACTTTCAAACTTAAGAATTAAATTTCTGCTTTCCTCCATGCCTGCCCACCAGTTTAAACTTATAAACAATATATTGCACACTGTCAGTCACAGTCACACAACCATGTCACACAAATTAGCAGAAACATATGGCTTCAGAATTTATTATTGGAGGCATAGAGGCAATACTCTGGCTCTCTTTGCAATGGGCACCTGCAGAGGAACGAATGGGATTCCCCAGGCTTCTTATGGGGATAGTGAGGAAAGGCAGCTTAGTTTATCAAAGGAAGCTGGGGATTTAACATGTGATAACTGACAGGTTTATTGATGTTCAAACCAGAAACAGCTTTGATCAACATTCCCACAGAAAAGTGAAAGATGATCTAAAGTTTCTACAGTTTTTTATTTATAGTCTATATATTAAGGCCAATTTCCCTAGCTACCAAGAATTGTTTTATCAGAAGTCAGTTTAGTTCCAGTTTCAAAGGTATAAATAAAACAGGCTCTTCCTTTACATATTTTTCTATTAAAATATTCAGGAAAAATGTCAATTTGATCATTTTTCAAAACTAAAAAAGGGAAACATATCAAATATCTAAAACACAACTATTTTGTATTAGTTTTGTATCCCCAACTATTAATGGATTCTCTTTTGGGGAATCTTTAGATTAAAATATTTTGAACAAGTAAAATCAGAATACTAGGGGGGAAAACTTCAAAATTCCCACAACACAGAAAATAGAGAAACAAGCATGTCTTTCAAGCTATCTCAAGATACTCAGTTATTACAGGGGTTTGTAAAATCTTTTTTTTTTTTGCTACTATATTAAAGTTTGTGGCTCCAAATTTCTAATGTTAAAATGATTGATAATAAAAGTATACATGGATGTTACATAGGCAATCCCCAGGAGCTAGATTTCAAAGCTAGGTGTCTTCAGAACAGGTCAAAACCATGAGATGCCATTAAAAAAAGTAAGAACAAACAAAAAGTTTTTTTAAAAACCTAGTGTTTGAAGTTGGATGAGTATAGGGAAACTGTACCCTTGATATTCTTTGGGAATGATTTTAAGAGCAGTGTCAGAAAACCATAGATAAAGATGGGTAGTTGCCTTATTGGATGATGGCAAAAATATACAGGATAGAAAACAAACATGGGATCTTTGTGCATAGAATTATAAGATATTCCGTAACTCTGGCACAGCCTCTCCAGCACAGGAACAAATATCAAACAGATCATCAGAAGGCATATTACTCACCTAACACAAGCCACCCTTTTGAATAGGGATGGACAACTAAACTGATTTCAAAACGACATTGAAGGAAAGCGAAGGGGAGAGTACCAGCAACAGAATTAATTGATGGGCACAAAGTTCAGCATTGTAGCAATGTGCACTTGCATGAAAGGGAGAGATTTGCAAACAAAAGAGCAATTTGTTTACACATATGCAATCGTGTGAGATGGGAGAAGGTCCAACAGCACCCATCTGCTGTGGCAACCTTTCCCTAAACACCTTGCCTGTCAGTCTAAGGATTGTTGTAAGATGCAGCTGGGCTCAAATGCTACCCTTGTTTTTGAGAAGAGAACAGAAGGTCCATTTGTTCTGCTTTCCCCCTCCCCCCCAACTGCCCCATTTCCAAGGTAGAGTATTTTCCTCTAGCCAGCAATTCATTGGGGACATTCTCAAATCATATCATCACCACCCAACCCCAGTAGTGCCCCTTTAAATAAACGAATATTTATATAGAGGATTTTATATAAAACTCTGTTTCTTTATCACTCGTCATCAAAGTTCTGACTCAGCAGGAAGTTGGCTGCCAGATTTTCATTCTTCTCACAAGCAAAATATGCCTGGATCACCAGACTCTCAGGAAAGCCCAGGGCCTTTAACTGAGAGAGGGGAGAAGGGAGGAAAAGCCTGTTTACACAGACTGCAAACCGCCTGGGGAATAATGCAGGAAAGGAAGTGAGCCGGCTCTCTGTCTGACTGCTCTAACTTCCTGCTCTCTCTCTCTCTCTCTCACTCACTCACTCACTCACTCACACACACATTCGCAAGGGGTGTGTGTGGAAGGGAGAAAGAAACAAGGGGAAAAATCAGGATCTCATTACAAGAGCAACAGAGCGTTTTAGAGGACTGTCAGCATGGAAAACCGGGGGATTCTACGCAGCTCTCTTTAAAGCGGCGAGAGGAGACTGAAGAGAAGCCCACCAGATCAGGGGCTGGGTAGGTAGCTCTAAAGTTGGAAGGGAGTCTGGAGGCGAGGAAAAGGGTTGTGGGGGAGACAGGTGGGAGCCGAATGCCAATGCAATGCTTCTGGGCTGTTATCGATTGCAAAATAACTTGCAGGAGCACTTTAGTTTTCTCGATAAAACGCCAGAAGGGTCGTGCCAGGGAGATCCCTGCCTCGCCTCAAGGCATCCGGTTTGGACGGCCCGGGAAGAAGAGAGGAGGGGAAGGGAGCCGAGCCGTGTGTGCGTGAGTTTGGGGCCAGTGGGGGCGAAAGTTTTAGGGTGACTTTTCTTGCTGCTGGCGATGTGCCATCTGGGGGGGGCATATCTGGGGGGAGCAAAAGCTCTGAAACGTTATTCCTCGGTTGCGGGAGAAAGAACGACTTAAGAACCCCTCTCCCCCTCCCCCCCAGCAGGCAGGAAGGGACTCTAGAGACCGACGGAGAGGGATGAAGTGAGAGAGCCGCGAGGAGCCTCCACCTGCCAACAGGGAAGGCAAAGAAGGAATCTTTCTTTGGAGGCGAGGAGGGTTGCATAATGCGGTTAGCGGGATGGGGTCTGAGTCCCGCGCCGCTGTTGCCTCTGCTCGCTGCAAGCGCTTCTCCGGGAGTGCGGCGGGCGCGGAGGGCCCTGTTGTTCTATGTGGAGAAAGGAGCTTTGGGGTCAGCGCTTGTGGAAAGGTGCGGGGGGGCGGGAAGCCCGTCTGACAGTTTCGTGGAGGAGCTGCCTTTGCTCCCAAGCAGCGCCGACGGTCGTCACGAGCCGACTCCGGCGTGCGTGGGAGGGAGCGCTTTTGCGTGCGTTCAGGACCTACCGAGGCTCGTGGCGATAATAGCTCGTTTGTAGGAGCGCGGGGTGGTGGTGGTAATATTTGAGGCAATGAATTTGGAGGGGGGCACTACACCGGTCTGGGCTTCCTTGAAATTAGGGGAGTTGCTTAAATTGTTTCTGGCTGCAAAGAGAAGAATAAGACCGTCCAAGGGGCTTTGGGAGGAAGCGGGGGGGAAGCGTTGGGAGAGTTTCTGGCTCGTCTGGAAACAGCAAGACTAATTGCCATGCGCTTCCGGTTTGAATCTGGCAGCAGACAACATCTTGAAAATGAGTCACTGCAGCTCACAAAGAAACTCTGTGGTTTTCTCCTTCTCAGGTTTATGTATTCGCTCTTTTACGGTTGTCTTTGGTCTGGAGAAAAAGGGAGCGAGCCAGGCTCCTTCCCGTTCATCCACTTCTTCCACTAAGCAACCCCATCGTCCATTTTAAACTTGTACACAGTCGGTTCCACACGAGAGGGGAGGTGGGGGGGGGAGAAGGAATATCGCGGCAGGGTTTTTTTGGATCTGGCTTTGCTGAAGGTTAAGGGACCGTGATGCTGCAGGAGGAAAAAGTTCCTTGAATTTTCCATTGGTTGCAGGAAGAGAGCCTATTTAGTCATGGCTAAGTAATGCCTGCACACACCAACTAATCTCATTAGGCGTTTCCGTTCCCTAACACAGGAGGGTTTTGTGAAGCCCTCTCGGCCTTTTTGCATTTCTGTTGAAAGGGAGACAAGTTACATCTTTATTTAACGGGGATGGGGGGTTTGGACCAAGCTAATTTAACGCTGCATTGGTCATGAGGTCTTGAGTGACTTTTTAAAGAGAAGTGAACGGCTTAAACATTTCATTTTCCTAATAGATCTTTGGTTTTGTAAATGTGGTTTGTTGGTTTTAAAGCCTCAGTGTACAGTTATGACATTTTGCATATCATGATAAACTACTGTATACTATACTGTGTAATCACAGTACTGATAAATAAAATGCTTATCTTAATAATGGATAGGTATATTCACTTGTATCTCATTTTTTTTACCTCCCTATGCGTCTTAAAATAGCATCTGATTACAGACAATTAATCTAAATTATATATTTATAATTGCATGTGGGCAATTTTGCCATTTTAAAGAATTTTCAATTTTAACATACATATTATAACTTAAAAACTTTTTTTCTACTCTAAATGAGCATTCTGGCACCAGATATTTTTCCAGCTATGATTGTATTAATGCACAAAAACCCCCTTTAAAAAAAAAATCCAGAACTTGAAACCCATTAAATGCATATGGAGATTATCATCAAACTGATTTCTGAGAGTGTTTTAAGAAGTTTGTGCTTTTGCTTTAGATATCTGATGTGTAACCAAAATGAAACAGGCTATACTTCCCAGAAGTGGGCTTGCTTGTAGAATCCCAGGGGGGCTATATGGCATCCCAGAATGGCTTTCGTCCATAGAATTTTGTAATACTTTGCATTAGAGTTTCAGTGAGCTATTCAAGCTATGGTCTTGCCGGGAATGGCCATCTTTTTTTTCTCCGAGGGCTGCATTCCTGCAGAAGCAATCAACTGGAGGCTGCATTGTATGCTAATAGTGGATTGATTGAAGCAAGCAGTGGGTAGCAGCAGAGGCAAAGGCAATATGCAGTGATATGCTCTCTTTTTGGTGTCCTTTTGCTGACTACTCTTTTTTCTTGTTCTCCTCACGCAGCAAGCTGCCAGGGAAGCAATAAATTGCTTTTGACAAAGACAAAACAGCCAACAATTGGTACATGAGCTCATTTGGCAGTGGAGAACTCTTAAAACAGAACAAAAATGAAGTTTGCTGATCAATTCCAGTTCGGTGCAGGAAAATTGATGAATGCCAAGCTACATCTGTCTTAAAAATGGAGCTTGAATCATTGGTATAAGAAGTAACTGTTAAATGTTAAAAGTACTAATGTCCTAGGAGACCATACTGCATCTTCTGTCTATGTTGATTAATAGATTAATTTTCTACATTGATCTCTGACTAACTACCTGAACAGAAAAGTACACGATCATTGCTTTTTCCTTCTTGGTTAAAAATTTTATTCAAACTTGAGATTC
>JAOYMU010000098.1:2248157-2258566 GCA_025802295.1 Psammodynastes pulverulentus
CTAGGGAATTCTGGGAGTTGAAGTCCACATGTCTTAAAATGACTAAGGTTGGGAAACACTGATCTAGGATACAGAAGAGCCTTTTGTATTTCCTTGTCCTTGCAGTAAGATCATCGGCAGCAGTGGAGCCAAGGCAATTGGTCTAGTGCATTCTTGGATATATTTTCTGAATAAATGAAATTGGGATAAGGGCTAGGGTCTATAACTAGCAGTATTACAATGAATGCATTGAAACTACTATCATCAACAGATCCTGGAAATGAGTTTTATCTTAAACTTCTATTAGGATCAAATGTTGAAGGAGCTGATGGAGTAGTCCTTTCCCTGGGCTAAAAAATAAGAGTACAAAGGAGTTCCTTTATTGTACCTGGCATAGTTTCATAAGTGAAAAATGGGCACATCTGCATGTATCAAATTGTTATTTCATTTTTATTATGTTTTTGTATCCATCAAACTGAACAATTATGATGCAAAGGAGAACACAGCTCATTTTTAACAGTTGTGTGCTGAAGAGTGTAATTTCTTATGCAAATTAGACTGGCTGAAAAGCTTGCATCTTGCAGCTATTAAAAGGCCACCATTCAATGTCAAGTGAGCCTTTGGTTCTGTTACTTTAATTGTGGGCTCACAATGCTAAGTCAAAATATGAGTTGCATATTTCTGACATCGGCTCAAGGTTGACTCTGCCTTCCAAGGCTGATAAAATGAGGACCTGGATTGTTGGGGGCAATATGCTGACTCTGTAAATCACTTACAGAGGGCTCTAAAGCATGTGAAGCAGTATATAAGTCCAGGTGCTATTGCTATTGCCTGTTGTGTTAATGAATCCATCCAATGTATAGTGGCTCTTCCTTTCAGCTGATACTGTGTGAGAAGCTAGAAACATTCGGGAAATTGCTATGCAGAAGGTCTCAGCTGTTATCTGAATGCTTAAATGTAGCTCCAAGATGACTGATAATCATATGTAAACCTGGCATTTTGAAAAGGAACAAAAGTTACTAAGTGTTCTGAGCTGCCATAGATCTATGGCAACAAAGTCTTAATTTTCATATCAAAAGAAAAGCTGCAGCATTTTTTTTTAGGGGGAAAAGGTTTTCCTATGAGTTTGAAGAAACTGCAGCTGAGCCAATACTTCAGAGTCACTAGTTTCCGCAACAATATTCACTGAAAGATTACTTTTGGACACCTCCAAATACTGGCTTATCTTGCCTCTCTTTACCCTCCGCAGTGGTTGAGCATTAATACGGGTATTCTCACTCCTGGGAGGACCAAAAAGGGATACCCCTGGCCAGTGAGGTAGGAGAATAGACATTTTAACAAGCACTCTGCCACTTTTCACTCTGGACTTGTTTTTGCAATGGGAGAATGCAGGATACTATGAGGGGGCTCAACTGATCTATATCTTCCCTCCTAAAGAGAGAGCTGATGGTGTCAACACATATAGGGCCTGGGTTTTGAGGTGGGGTGAGGATAAATTCCTGCAGTTCCTTGGCATGTCATTGGGGTTCAATTCAATGTGAAATTGCTTATCCCACAGTTGAGGAAGAAATGCCACAAAATTGTTGCTGCAGTTCCAGATGTCCCTCCAAGATAATAGGTGAAAAAGCCTAATGGATTTTGCCTGCCTTAGTCTGTTGGGCTAAAAGGGAAATGTTCACTGAAGCAATGAAAATGATTTAAAACTCTTTCACTCATGATCTGCTAGATGTGAGATGGAAGCAATGTCCCTGGGGACCAATGATAAAGCTATTGCCAGGACGGATTAGTTCTGGAATTAGAGCATGTGAGGAACTAGCGCTATGTTTGAGATGCACTGGAGGGTAGAATGGTAATGGTTGGCAGTTGGTTGCCAAGCAACATATTCCTATGTGATGGCAACTGGCCTAGGGAGTGACTCTTAGAAGGTATATTTGATTGGCTGGCTTGGTGGTCACTAACTGATGCCCTGATGAATCTGTCCCTGAGTGGCAGGTACCAGGTAAAGGCCTCAGTTTCACGATGCACACACAAACATGCAGGTTGGCCATACAAAAATATGACATATATCTGGCCAATTCTTCCTGACTGCTTTTATTTTTGTAACATGTTTTAATGTATACATTGCATCACAGGCACAGCAATTTTGGGGTGTCCTCTAATGTAGTGGTTCAATATTTCTAAATGCTTGAATAGCTTGATCTTTTCTTTTTCAGGGTCTCCAATCCATGCTTGCAAATTTTCTCTAAGAAAGAAATTGCCCAACTAAGGAATTGTGAAACATGAATATGGCGCTGAGTCAAAGCAGTAAACTCAAGCAAGGAAGTCCTGGGTGTGTTTTAACAGCATTTCTTTGCAGCCTGATTGTGAGAAAGAGCTCATTGTGAATATGGGATGTGTTCAGGCCATGGGAAATAAGTTACGGAAAACAGACACCCTTAACATACTGAATAGGGAGTAGTGCGGATCAAACTAGATACAATATTTACACTTGTCTCTTACCTGTACAGGGATAGCAATACCATCACCAACAAAAGAACCATTTGAGGCTTTTCATACAGGTAGAAGAAACAAATTCAGCTTTTAGGAAGTACAGTGGATATAAAAAGAACGTACCTCTATTAAAATGCAAGGTTTTTGAGATGTAAAAATAAAACCAAAATAACTTCAGAAGTTTTCCTCCTTTAACATATACTGTAAGCTGTACAAGGGGGAAAATAAAAATAATCTTACAATGAGGTTGCATAAGTGTGCACATCCTCTTATAAATAGGAATGTG
This sequence comes from Psammodynastes pulverulentus, assembly GCA_025802295.1. Classification (NCBI taxonomy): domain Eukaryota; kingdom Metazoa; phylum Chordata; class Lepidosauria; order Squamata; family Psammodynastidae; genus Psammodynastes; species Psammodynastes pulverulentus. The sequence goes on from JAOYMU010000098.1 coordinate 2,250,913, forward strand.
AATTAATCACATTCAAACTGATATTAAATACGGTAGTGCACACCTGCCATCAATTAAAATGTGTGATCAAACCCTATAAAGTTCAGTTGTTGTAGTACAGATTTTTCTGATAGTTACACAGTTGCCTTTTACAGCAAAAGCCATGATCTGCTAAGAGCTTACAAAGCATCAAAGGGATCTCATTGCAGGAAGGCATCGGTCAGGAGAAAGTACACAAAATTTCCAGGGCATTTGGGGGGGGGGGATAAAAATAACACAATAATGCAAACTTAAAAGTAGTTCTTAATGGAAGCACCTTTTGATTTTACAGTATGACAGCATCCAGTCTTTTGGAATAGGAGCCTATCAGCATGGCACATCTTGCCTTGGGAATCTTTGCTTCTCTTCCTTGCAAAGTGCTCCAAATCTGTCAGTATGTGAGGGCATTTCCTGTGCACAGCCCTCTTCAGGTCACCCCATAGATTTTTAATTGGATTCAGGTCTGGGCTTTAGCTGGGCCATTCCAAACCTTTGATGGTCTTCTGGTGAAGCCATTCTTTTGTTGATTTGGAGGCATGCTTTGGGTCATGGTCATCTTGAAAAGAGAAATTCTTCATTTTCAGCATTTTCACAGAGGCCTGAAAATTTTGTGCCAAAATTGGCTGATATTTGGAACTGTTCATTTCCCTCTACCTTGACTAATGCCCCAAGTTCCAGCTGAGGAAAACAACCCCAAAGCATAATGGTGCCACCATGCTTCCCTGTGAGCCTGGTGTACTTTTGGTGATGAACTCTTGCACCAAACATACTTTTTGGGGTTATGGCCAAAAAATTCAGCCTTGGTCTCATCAGACCATAACACATTCTCCCACATGCCTTTGTCAGACTTGCAAAATGTAGCCAGGCTTGGATGTTTTTCTTTGTAAAAAAAGCCTTCCATTTTGTCACTCTACCCCATAGCCCAGACATATGAAGAATGTGGGAGATTGTTGTTGTAGTACATAGTCAATACTTGCCAGACATTCCTACAGCTCCTTTAATATTGCTGGAGGGCTCTTGGCAGCAATGCTCATTTTCTTCTTGTTTTTTCATCAATTTTGGAGGAACATCTAGTTCTTGATTTTCATACTTATCAGTTGGACAGGCAGTATCACTTCTGCAACCTTTCGGATTTACCAGAAAGCCCCACATTCACTCCTCATCAACTTTCTCCCCTACAAACTCAGGAACTTTGAAGATGAGAATGCTTGGCTACAAGAATGGATCCATGAAGAACTTGCCCACAGTGAAGTCTGGCAGAAGGAATATGAGGCATTGTTAAGACATCAGGCCCAGCTTTGTACCTTGCTACAGACCAAGAGGTGAGAGGCTCTCATGGGGATTCTCCCCAATTTTTCCCAGCAATTGCTGATCCCTCAAAAAGCTGGAGAGAAAATGGGCACCCTTGAAAATTATTTATTCATAATTCAGCCTGCCATTTTTCTATTTAGTCAACAATCAGGAACCCTTTGTTCAATGTGGAGAAAAGTAAGATTTTACACTTAGGCAAGAAAAATAAATTAGGTGAAACATGGCTCAGTAGCAGTAATTGTGATATGGGTCTTGGAGCCCTAGTAGAACAATCACTTAAATATGAGCCAACACTGTGTGGCAGCAGTCAAAAAAGCCAATGCAATCCAAGGTTGTATTAACAGGCGGATAGAATCAAGATCACATGAAGTATTAGTTCCACTTTATAAAGTCTTAGTACTATGATGGTGAACCTATGCCATGCATGCCAGAAGTGACATTCAGACCCATCTCTCTGGGCACACCAGATGTCACCCGTTGCTCTTCGCGCGCTGGCCAGCTGGTCTTTGTGCGTGTGGGAACACCAGAAACCGGAAGAGCAGTTCCCTGGAGCGCATGTGCATGCTGGCCAGCTGGTCTTCACACACGCATATGCATTAGAAACCGGAAGATCAGGTGGCTGGCATGCATGTGCGTGCCAGGAAGCTAAGCTTCCAGTTTCCGGTGCTCCCGTGTGCACGTGTTGGGAGCTGCTCTTCCCGTTTCCCGCATCTGCGTGTGCACACGCACTCCCATTTCAGCACTTGGTGCCGAAAAGGTTAGCCACCACCGCCTTAGTAAGACCACACTTGGAATACTGCATCCAGTTTTGGTCATCATATTATAAAAAAAATATAAAGACTCTGGAAAGAATATAGAAAAGAGGAACAAAGATGATTAGGGGACTGGAGGCTAAAACATATGAAAAATGGTTGCAGGAATTGGGTATGTCTAGTCTTGTGAAAAGAAGAACTAGGAGTAATACGATAGCAGTGTTCCAATATTTGAGAGGCTGCAACATAAAAAGAGAGGGTCAATCCATTTTCCAAAGCACCAGAAGGCAAGACAAGAAACAATGGATGGAAATTAATCAAGGAGAGAAACAATCTAAAACTAAGGAGAAATATCCTAACAGTGAGAACAATTAACCAGTGGAATGGCTTGCCTTCAGAGGTTGTGGGTGCTCCATCACTGGAGGCTTTCAAAAAGAGACTGGACAGCCACTTATCTGGAATAGTACAGGGCAGGGGTGTCAAAATCAAAGGGGCTGGATCCTGCCCACGAAGTGCTTAGATCTGGCCCTGGAAACAATGAAGGATTGGCTCACAGTACCTCTGCAGGGAAAACAGAGCTTGTGAGGACCCCACACGACCCTCCCAAACTCTGTTTTCGCTGGCAGAGTGCTCAGGCCATCACAGGCGGCCCCAACGCGAGTGATGTCATGCTGGCCATGCCCGCCCTGGCCACGTACACACCGGCCTCATGAGGTCAAACACAACTTTGATGTAGCCCTCAATGAAATCAAGTTTGACACCCTGGTATAGGGTCTCCAGCTTGAGCAGGCGGTTGGACTAGAAGATCTCCAAGGCCACTTCCAACTCTGTTATGGCTAAATTTAAAGCAATTTTTGTAGAGGTTTTTCTTTATAGTGATTTAACTGAAAAATACTGCAAGGGATTTGCAAAGGTTAGCTGGTAGGAAGTAGGCAAGGCTCAGCTCAATGTGTTGACAAGTGTAAATGGAAGGGACAGAAATTTGAAGCAAGGCCGGGATTCTTCTGAGTAAGGTGCTTCTGGGATTAAATTTTTGGCATAGGAGATGGTGAGGATACCTTCCCTTTTGTCCTTTGCAGTCTTAAGCCCCTGGAGAAGAAAACTCGAGCATTGCAAGAGGAGCTGGAAGAAATCCAGGGAGTTCTGCAGGAAGATCGGAACCGAAGCCGTCAACGCCAGCTGCATATCCACAAGCAAGTGAGCCCCTCAGGGGACCAATTTAAGAGCTTTGTTCTCTCCTCATTGTCCTCAGCTTCCCCTCCTTCCTCCTTTATCCTATTGTGTTTACCCCTCAGGGTGGAGATAAGAGGATTGGTTAGGTCATGTGACACGGTTTTCTAGAAATGTTGGCCAATTTGTATTCTGGGAGAAAGACATTGGTGTTAGAATGGCTCTCTAGACTGACAAGAACCAATAAAGGGTGTGTGATTTTTGTAATTTTTGTAATTGCTATTTCAATGTTCTGTTTTTAGTCTTCATTTCTGATGGCCAATGATACACCTTCTCCTTCACATTTAGGCATTCTAAAACAACTTTTTAAAAATACCCTTGAGTGAATTGATCACATTTAGAGAAGTATTCGCGCCAGTATGTGGTTTCTCATTGTTGTATCCGATATGTAACAGTTTGAAGAAATAAAATCAGCGTCTTTAATGATAGGCATTCTGGTGCTCTCTAAATGTTTTGGACAAGAGTTTTGATACTCCTTTCTCATTAGCCATGGCATCTTCCTGATGAGAATCCCAAACCTGCCTTTGGTATGTTTGCTATGGCAAATGCAGTAGAGATTGGATTCTTTTAAAAACTCTATCCTTTTTGAGAATTTCAGACTAAGGCCATTCAGATCAAGAAAATAGTGCTAAGTTTAATAAAAATTTATATTCATTCATTCATTTTATTTTATTTTTTTATTTTAGAAAATTTATATTGCCGCCTATTTGCACATGGTGACTCATGGTGGCTTTCACAAATATAAAAACATCATATACAAAAATAAAACTTATAGAAGAAAATAATCACATAATAAATGAATAAAATAATAGCCCCAGTGACAACACATCACACACGCCATTTAATGGGCTCCATCCCGCTCTGGGTTCCCCAGGCCCGCTGGCAGAACCAGGTCTTCAGTGTCTTCCAGAAGAGTGTTAGAGTCGGGGCCAGTCAAATCTCTGGGAGAACGATATTCCAGAGAGAGGGAGCCACCACGGAGAAGGTCCTTCTTCTGGGTCCCACCAGAAGATGGGATGGGGATGGGATCCACAACATTCCTACTTGCCTCCCCACTCTAGTGACAATTTTAGCTGCAATCCCATGTCTGCAGGATAGGAATAATAATAATAATACTGACTTCACTGTACACAAATTGCATAAAGCACACTGAATATTCTAAAGTGCGCCACAGTATAATTTCTAAGTGTTAATAATGCTGATAATAAAAAAAAATACAAAACTAAAATTGTTCAACAAAAAAATTCTGAGCAGCAGGATTGTTCCATTTCTTTGCTAAATTTCAGGAAAAGGAAAATCAGAAAATGGCTGAGATAGTTAAAGAACTGGAAAAAAAGGTGAGTACTTAAGAAAGGGCAGAGTTCGATTGTTTCCCATCCAATTATTAACTATATTTGTCCTTGCATGGCATTTGAAAGTCTGCTATATTTGGTTAGTTGCTGCCACCTAGCAGTGATATATATTATATAGAAATGGTGGCAAAGCAAGGATAATCATGGGAAGCCAGGAAAAATAAATGAAGTGCTTTCTCTTTTGATGGGAAGGGTGAGGGGTAAAACCTTAGAAACCAATGAAAAACACCAGATGCTAAATAAGAAACCAATTATAGCCTAGTAAGAATGGCGAGAGTAAATCAGCAATGCAACCCTGAATTTGGGATCATATTTACTTGCAGTGGCAATTTTCAGCATGTAGCAAGACTCATTATGTCGATAAAAAGACATCAACTCAATGTGAAATATGTATCAGAACTGTACTTAGATGGCTAAACATCTTTGGATATTTGTTGCTTATCTAGCATTATTTCACAGTTGTAATTACATAATTAATGGTGATTGCCATTTTATGACACTATAAATCTAATCTAGCTTCAAATATAGTTCAAATGAATCTGAAAATTCAGATCAGAAAAGCTAATGCAGTAGTATAGTCTGACTAAATTATTAGCTACAGGGGCTAGATTTATAAAGATGACCTTAACTTTCCTATCTTATGTAGGATTCCGGATCTTTGCTGATTTCAGAAATCTGGAAAATCTCTTTCCACCCACTGCTGTTTTAATTCTCCCAAATCATATTAAGATGGATGCAGGTTGGCCATCTCTGGTTCATAGGGTAACCCTTTTCTGAAACAAATGGGGGAACAGGATATGAACATAGCAGGAATTGTCTTTAATACGAGATACTTCATTTGCTAATTCTTCAAAAAATAAAACCCTAGCAGATGCAAAAGACATGTTAGTTGAGGTAGGAGAATCTGTTCTTGGCTCGTCTCTGAGAGGGCAGGCTGATCTGGAAATGTATGCAAGATCAAACAAGAAACCAATATCCTGCTTCCTACAATAGTAACCATCTATCTGTGAGCCCACATAACGACACTGCCTTCTTCCCAGCTAAACTTTGGATTCTTTTTTTGCAATAATTACATACAGTTCTTCAAGCAACAGATGGATGAGCAGTCCAACAAAGATGTTCTGAAGGAACTCAGATCAGAAGGCAATGAACTGAAGGTAACTTTCACATGCCTTATACATTTGTTACAAGGACCTATTAGATTAGGAAATCAATACAATTAATGTAAAAATGATCACAACATTTGGAAGAATAGAAATTCTAAGCATTGATTTGTTATCTTGTATACTTACTTTATGCATACACACATGCACACACACACTTATTTTCTAAATACAGTTCTGCTTCTTTGAGTAACTGTCCCTTCTCTTTCACAAGAGAAGATCCACTTTGAATAGGCAGGAGGAGTTATATACTTATGTGTGTATTTATTATGCCACATGCAGTTGCCAGATTTATTAAGACAAGGTAATATTTTCATATGCAGCAGGTTATTAAATTAATAGTGCTATACCGCTGACCTATTCCCTATAACCAGATGCTGTAGCTGTTGGGCAGTGAACAGCATGGGAAATAGGAAGTCTGTTAATTCTTCTTCTGTTCTTTTCCAGGGAGTGAGGAAAAATCTGAATGGAGACAGGAGATCTCTGTATGTCTCCTCATGGGAAGGGAGAAAGGAGTGAGCTTTCTTGAGCATGGTGGAGTCCTCTGAGCAGAAATATTGTGCCCATAGTTGGGAAGGGACTGTTCCCCAAAGTATAATAATGGAAAATGTCCCTATATAATATATAAAGTTTAAAGAACACCTCTTTCTGATTAAACTTTGAAGCAAAACTGCACAACTCCTGCTTCTATGCACTGGAGAGGCTGCCCTGTTTGGCTGCTCTCCAAGAACGTAGTCCCTGGGTATGAGCTGTCAATCAAGAAGACATGTGCACCTCACTGCTTTGAGATTTAGGGTGAAGCACCATTACAGCATGGCTTAAAAATGTGTTGTTGAGGTGGAAGTACAGTGTTTGGTAGGGCAATCAGAGCTACTAGAAAAAAAAATCTGTCTTAAGTTTTCATACGTGAAGAATTTGACTGCATTCTTGCTGTTCTGAGAATATAGTTTCTCACCAGCTTACTTACTTGTGGAAGATAAAAGAGAACTACCTTATTGAAACTAGAAATCCATAATTGTGTCCCAGCTTTAGGACAGAAATAATCTCGGATGCTCAAGATATTAAAGGACAGCTCATAGTTGTGACTGTGTCTTTGCATTTGAAGACTGGAAGTTGCTGCAACTATATTATTATAATTTTTTTCTCCACCAACATAGAGGCACTTGTTTGAATGGGAAGCTAAATGGCAGACAAAGTATGACAAGATCAGGCAGGTAAATCAATGATATTTCTGGGTTCAAAGCTCCTTTGTTTTTGATGGCAAACTAAAGTACTCATGGGTCTTTGGCTGAGAAATGAGAGTCAAGGTGGGGCGATTGTTTTTCAGGTCTCTATAATAATTAGTTTTGTTAAAGTTCACAACCTATATATGTTATTCAGTAGACAGGGTTATTGTTCAATAGCTGACTCAACTGCTACTTCCTGGATCCTTCCAGTAATACTTCAATTTGAGAGACATGTCATTGCTTAGAAGCAGCTTCTAAGACTACAAGGTCCATTTATTCATAAAAAAAGTAGTGTTATGGAAATATTGAATATAAGAATTAGAGACAAAGGCCCCAATAGTACGTAATATTAATTTCCCAAAAGCTCAGCCAGGGAATTCCCCAAATATTTTTTTTTCAAACAAAAAGTTTTATTAAACATTTATGTATAAACAGATACAAATATCTCTCTCTCAAATAAACATAAAACACCTTTACCCCCTCCCCCCTGACTTCCCCAAACTACTCACAGGGTATAACAAATAACAAACATATTCTATAAAATAATCTAAAACATCTTAAAAATTTTACCACTCTAATTATCAATTTCCCTCTTTCCCTAC
>JAOYMU010000098.1:2259001-2277784 GCA_025802295.1 Psammodynastes pulverulentus
ATACCAGCCCGGTCTTGGGATCATTGAAAAACTAATCCATATTTTTTAATCAAATACTTATTCTGAACATATTCAATTCATTTTCTCCATTCCAAAATATATTTTTCTGGTGTGTACTTTGAGATATGCAGAAATTTTTGCCATTTCCGCCAAGTTCATTACTTTACATGTCCATTCTTCTATTGTAGGTTTCCCAAATATTAATGCAATAACTTGTTCCACTGCAAAGTACCATTATGATGAAAGAATAATACTCGTTAATATAATTTCAAAACCTACACTTTTCAGTTACATATTTTAGCAAACTGGTTAGTGGTTAGCTAAGCATATTAATATTTTGTATAACACTGTATATTAACGTTAAAGAAGTATAATGCGACAAAGCAATTGCAATTTTCCCTGTAGCTTCTAGAAGAGTAATTATACATGAGTACTATGAGTTTTTAGCATGGAAGTACCTCCACGTTCATGCCCTCAAAGTATGCAAGGCTCATTTTTTTCTACATAAAAATAGAATAAAAGTCTTCTGATTTTTGGCATTTCAGAAACAGCAACATATTGAGAAACTGAGCACGGTAATCCAAGGGCTGTCTCTGAAGAGCCAGGTATGACTCCCTTTAGGCACAAACTTTGTTGCCAGCAACAGAGATGTCACATATATGAAGCTAACAGAATCTAAGCAGGATCAAAGGGAATCGGAAAGTAAAAGTGAATCAGCATCCAAACAAACGAGGCACTGCACTGTCTTATAAAAGAAGACATAGACTTAGAAAATGTACCCTGGCGAGAAAAAAAAGACAGCAAAGATAGGCGCTTCTGCTTTGGCTGGGTGCAAAAGGTAGAAGGTTGATGCAGGGAACTGGGAGAGAAGGCAGCTGGGTGAACAAAAGCTTGCTGGGGCTTCATAGAGACTGTGGCTTGTGCTGCTAGGGCAGGCTAGGGAACCATGTGTACAAAACCAGAGAAGCTGGGGCACACGGGGTAACATAGTGGACAAAGCTCTGAAAAGGAAACAGCAAAGGCAGCGAACTGCTTCTGCTTCAGCTGGGATGGCTGGGTGCGAAAGGTAGAAGGTTGCTGCAGGGAACTGGGAGAGAACTGGGTGAACAAATGTTTGCTAGGATAGACTCTGGTGACTGAAGCTTCCCAGGACATGGCTAACAGCTCCAGAGTCACACAGTTCTGAGGCGCCAAAATACAGAAATGGGCAGGGGGAAACCAGTGGTGTTGGGAGTTGGAGCCTGACCTTACCTTACTGAGGCTCTGGGCTGGGAGGGACCAAGCCTGGAATGGCTTGAGTTGGAGTGGGTAGTTGCGTAAATACCCGTGATTCATGTTTAATGACTGTAATGGGGAGTCTTGGGATTACCATTATATGTTGATATGGTTATGTGACATCTTGCTTTATAACTACAATGATTATGACAGTAGATAAAAGTTGAAGATTGTGTCGGCCAAATTCCTAGAAAAATCCTCTTTTACGCTTGATTTCAGGTTTAGATTATCTTCAATTAGAATTAGATGGCATACCGTATAATGCAATCCAATATAAATTATTAAGGATTAGAGATCTTCAAATTAATCTCTCTTCCTGTATCTTGCCATCTCGGGGCTTTCAGGAAAGTTTGAAGCTTAGCTGAACTAGTGTAAAAATGTAAGATAAAAAAAAATATGAAAGCCTAAAGCAGTGTTGTTTTCTTTCTAAATCAATGAAGGAGCTGCACCGAAATATCACCTTCTTGGAAGACAGTGTGGTGGAAGTTCAACAGGAAATAGCACTGTAAGGATGACCTAATCCTCTTAGTTGGCTATGATGATCAATTAATGAGTGAGCATCAAAGACTTAGACCAAATCTTGACCAAAAATAGTATGGTCACAATTTCTTGGGCTCAGTTCCTCATCAGTAAAACAGGAATAGCCATAATATCCATTTTTTTTTTTTTTTTTACAGGGGTCTTTATTAAGTTTTCAAAACAAACATCGTAGAAGATAATTATTTGTGTGTTATTTTTTGTTTTTCATTGTTGTAATGTTTCGTTTGTTGTGTAGGTCTATGTTTGTTTTGAATAATATCCATTTTAGGGTTTCTCAACAAACAGGCCTTGGGAATGTAGGCTGGAAGTAAATAAAAACAGAGAGACATCCCCATAAATCTTTTAGATTTAGCACATGTTCTCATTGAAAATATTCAGTGATGGAATTAGTATTGGAGTTTGTGACATTTGACAGTGGAATTGCATTTATTTGCAAGAAAATTGTGTTTTTGTGTATGCATGTGCATGCATGCATGCATGCATAAGAGAGGAGATCTTTTTGGAGACTCTAATCAGTATCTTAAAAGACTTAGAAGACAAGTTCATATTTTCCTATTGGGTCAAGTAAGAATAGGTTACAGAGTTGCAAGTCACAACATATTCTGTCCAAAATTACACTCTCTCCTCTTCTGCTAGGCTTTTTATGCACAGGGAAAACATAGCCTGTCTTTTTACTACTGTGTTCTATTTTAGTTTGCAGAAAGATGCACTGTCTGGAGAAATGGTGACCTCGGCAGGGGGCTTTCTTTGGGAGGAACAAGTGTGTGACCAGATGGTAGGAAGTATGTGGTTGGGTGGTTGCAATTGTTCTTAATACCACCTTCTTCCAAACACAAAACTCTGTATGAGTTGGCCAGTGCCTTCTCCAACTAGTCCTCCGCTTTGAGATACTTCGGTATTTTCCTCTGACCAGTCAGTATGAAAGGGGCTGTAACACTGCCATCTTCTTTGCTTTTTTAAAAAATGAGGCACAGGATGATGGTTTTAAGAGTGAAGAGCTAATGGGATAAAGCAAGAGTCTGTATCAATGGGAACACTGACATTCTGACATGCACACTATAGACAGAGGTTGCAATGATTTTTAGTACGTTGGAGCAGAGCTGGAAGTTAATACTTGTCCAAAAGGGTCTAGGACAATTTGCCATGATCAACTCGCCAGGGCCAACTTGCCACAGGATAACTCACCAGGGGACAAGAGTTACATTAATATCGAAGAAATGGTGAAACAGAATAATTAACGGATGCAAAAGGAAGGACAAAATGAAGTGTGAATGACAAAAATTAAAATATGTTTTAAAATTATTTTAATTAATTAAATTGAATTGTTGAGTTAGCCCATGGCGAGTTAGCCATGGTAAGTTGGCCGCAACAAGTCGGCCATGATGAATTGGCTTTGGTGAGTTGGCTGTTGCAAGTTGTCCCATTCTGTGTCCACAAGACTGGCAGTTGCACTTGATTACACAGCTGTAAAACCAGCCCAGGACAGCTGCAAATCCTATCTTTGGAGGGCCTTCACCTTTGCCCCCTTTTTTTCTGTTTGATTCTTGCTTCTTAAAGGGGAAATAAACTGCCAAAGGATACACTTTGTTTAGACTCCACTACAGGTAATCCTCAACCTATGACCACAATTGGGACTTCAAGCAATGCAGTCATTGAGTTATTACCATGTGACTGGTTCTGATTTTACAACCATTTTTGAATTGTGATCATTAAGTGAAACATGCAGTCATTAGGAGAAATCCAGCTTTCCCCAATTGACTTTGCTTGTCAGAAGCCTCCTGGGAAAGTTGCAAATCATGATCGCGTGACTGCAAGACTGTACAACAAATGTACAAATACAAGCCCAAATTGCAATCATGTGGTTATGGGAGCAATGAGACGATTGTAATTCTAAGGAAGGATCGTCACTTTTTCTAAGGCAATCATAAGTTTGAAGCGTTGTTAAAAAATGATTATAAGTTGAGGACTATCTGTTCTTTGAAATAAAGCAACACACTGTTCTTAATCACCTTGCTTTTCCTATTCTCTCAGAAGAGACTTCCAAGTCTGGCACTATACAGAAATACTTCCAAAGGGTACTACTGCTCATCCATGTAAGTGACCAATGGACTATCAAAGAGATGATTTATTAACATTTTAACGTTTTATACAATATTTTAATTGCATGGCTGTAAGCTGCATAGAGTTGCCTTGACACGTTGAGTGGCATATAAGTCTAAAAAAATAAACATGCAGGTATTGTAAAATAGGTAGGTGCAAAGCTGAAGGGTTGGAGGTGGGGGGGATGGGAAAAAAGGAAAGGGGATTGGCTGTAGTCACACAAGCTTTAACCAGATTAGTAGAAGACCAAAACCTCCATTGCATGATGTGTAAATGAATAAACCAGATGGAAATAAAGCTAGTTTAAAAAATCCCATTCTGGATTTCAGTTCCTCCCGCTGCTTTGGCTATGATTGTGGCCTGTCATTCTGATTGGTGATTCCCACCCCCCCTTTTAAAACTTCTCTTGAATCGATTAAAAACAAAAGACAATAGTACGGCTTTACCATTTTTTTTAATCCATTGGCTATAATTTAGAAGAAAGTGATGACTCTTTTCAATTTAACCTGGTAAAAAAAAGAGATGGTTCCTTCATAGCATTATTCCAATACTAAATCAGTGACTTGTTTTAAAAAAAAATGAAGAAAAAGTAAATCCACCTTTTCATTGTTCCACCAGGAACCATCAGCTGTATTTGATGCTGTTTGTGTGCCATTGTTTACATGTCATTCTTTCCCTTTTTTTGTGCAGTTCTTTCCCAAGTCCAACTCTCCAGGCTGCCTGGAGGCTGCTGTGGGCCTCAGCGAAAGTCCTGCTTCTGATCCTGCTGTTAGCTGTGCCTCTCCATTTCTTTCATGGCGGGTACTCCCGACAGCCATACTTTCAGCTGCACTCAACTCCTCTGCTCTACTTGCAGTCCAAGAGGTTGTTTCCCCCTTTAGCATCTTGAAGGCGCTTATGCACCCATCATTAATGACCTTTTAATAAAACTGAATAACCATCACCACAAACTTCTGCTTACCTGAAACTGGAACTAGATCTGATGTTTATTATGCAACTTTCCTTTATGTGGTTGTTGTTTTTCATTTACAATAGCCAGAATAGAGTATCTGGTCTCAATTTGAAATCATAAATTTATTATTATGGTTCATCGCAGTCAGCCAGATGTTCAGACTGGGTTTGGCCTTTTTGTCTACCTATCGAATCCTTTTGAAGGACCTGGGTTAGGCAGATGTGGATGTTTGATGGTGTTCCAGATATTGTCACAGGATGGAAGCTCTCCCAATAAAGCCGCCTTTTGCAATTGACTGATGGCAAATTTGTCAATGCCAATGGTGGTTGTTGTTGTTATTATTTAAGATTTAATCTTCAATTCAATTCATAGTTTGGGATTGGTAAAAACTTAACTAAGTACTAACCAAGGAACTAAGAGCTGTTAAGGGTGTGTCTTAGAGTTTATAGGCACTTCTGAGTAAGGTGTTTTTTGTTTTTTTTGCAGTCAGAATATTCAGTCCTGATAAATTCAAAATTTCCAAGTAACTAGGCAATCCTTTGGGTATTACTCCAAGGACTCCTATTACTATTGGTACAACCATTGATTTCTTCTTCCTTCTCCTCCTTCCTCTTCCTCCTCTTCTGTTGCTGCTCCTGCTTGTTCTGCTTCCTCTTCTTCATCCTCTTCTATTCCTATTCCTTTTGGATACCTATTGAATTTACTATAGATAATAAACAGTCAGTCTTGTATAGTGGTGAAGGTGCTGGCCAAGAAACCAGGAAACTGTTCAGTTCTAGTATCACCTAGGCTAGGACATAAAAGCTGGCTGAGAGACTTTGAGTAAGTCCCTTTCTAAGCCCAACCTACCTCATAGGGTTGCTGTTTTGGGATAAAGAAAGGGAGGAAGGAGTATTAGCAGTGTTTAAGTGCTATTGCTATAAAAGTAATGAATATATTTATACTGTACAGTACATTGCCCAAAGTCTAAGGGAGATGGTGGTCTATCAGCATGAAATATATAAATAAATATATGTAAAAACACAAAGGTGGGATAAAAAAATCTAATAAATGTAGAGAAGAGGAAAGAAAAAGTGGATATTCTATCAATACTAGTTACAGTATAAAATATTAGAGTTACGTATTATAATTATTTGTCTTTCTCATTCATAACATTGGAAATGAGATGAAGGAATTGATATACATTATATCAAGATACTGGTTACATAATAAATGTTTTGGTCTTAAGCTAAATAACTTAATATTTAAATTCCTTTAGAATCTTGTAGAAATTTTTGCTTAACACTAATTAACACTAGTCACGTTCCATATGAAGTTACTGATAGATTGTTGCCATTTGTGTACAATTATCTCAGAAATTATAATTGATACCATTTCAAATAGATTGTTTACTTTGCATAATAGATTTATTTTAGCGATTGCAATTGATCCTAAGCAAGATATGGATTTTTCCACTTTTCAAAGTCTTTTAATCTCTTGCCATTATTTAACATTGTATTTTTAAATTTTTTAATTGCTTTTTTCCACCTTTACAATCTTCATATACATCTAAAACAGAACTGTGACAACATTAATACATATATAGGTCTCTCTGTATTTATCCATCTAATTACATTCATATATATATGTATATTAAATACATAAAGCCGGTAAAGCGGGACACCATTGCCTGGGGGAGGAGAAGAGCACGCATGTGCAGAAGGGTGGGGGGAGCACACGCACGCATGCACAGAATGGTGTGGGGAAGTGCACGTGTATGTGGAGAAGCGTGGGGGAAGTGCGCGCATGCGCAGAAGGGTGCAGGAGTTTAGAATTGTTTTTTTTTTAAAAATCGGGACTTTTAAAAAACACCGCGGGACGTGGGACAAATTGCCGAAAAGCGGGACTATCCCGCCAAAAGCAGGATGTCTGGTCACCTTAATGTATATACATTCTTATTTATTTATTATTTATTATTTATTAATTCGACTTCTATCCCGCCCCATCTCCACAAGGGACTCGGGGCGGGTAACAACAAAGATATTTATTTTCTTTCTCTCATATTTTTATTTCTATTATTTAGCCAATCATACTATCTATCCCATACTGTATAATACACTGACTCTTCCTTGTTTTTTAACCTTAAGGTTAGTTTGTCCATTTCCACTCATTCTAAAAATTTTTGAATTACAATTCTGGTGGTATAATGTCTCTCTTCCAATGTATGCAAATGCCATTCTTGTTGCTGTGGTTACATGTAAGATCATATATTTATTCCTTCTACTGTAATTCACATTAATGATCCCTAACAAAAACAGTTCTGGATTCCACTCTATCTGAAATCCCGTTATTTTTTGTAGCCAATTCTTTACTGTAGTCCAATATTTTTTGGCTTCGGGGCAAAGCCACCACATATGGAAGAAGGTGCCCTGTTTTCGTTTACATTTCCAACAGTTTTATTTCATATTCATATTCATATTCATATTTCATTTTGGCCAATCTCGCTGGAGCTAAATACCAATGATAGAACATTTTATACTGATTTTCTTTATATGCCACAGACTTTGTTAATGAGTAGTTTTTGTTCCATATCGTTTCCCAATCTTCTAATTGTACGTTATGTCCACAATTTTTTTGCCCATGTTATCATGGAACCTTTCATAATTTCTTCCTCTATATCAAATTTTAATAAATAGTTATACGTTCTTGTTATAAATTTTCCCTCTGGACCTGTTAGAATTTTGTCTAATTGTTGTGGTTCACTGTCAAAACCAAATTCCTCTGCATCTTTTGTATGTTGCCTGTAATTGAAGATATGGCCACCAGTCTATCGTTATCCCTTGGTCCCTTAGCTTCTGATTGGTTTTCAATTTCCCCCGATTATATAATATATTGTTATAACTCACAATTTTGCCTAGATCTAACATGTTGGGGTGGATTATTGCCTCCGTGGTTGATAACCAGCCTGGTATTTTCATATAGTGCTTATTCCTGATCTCCCAGATCTGTATCAGGGAGTCTCTTATTTTATGACTATAGATATATGTTTCTTACTCCTTTTATCCCACATGAAGGCATGCCACCCCATCTGCAATCGTGACCTTCTAAGGTTAAAATTCTTTTGCTATTTAACTTATTTAACATTGTAAACATAATTATGTTTCTAGATTATTGGTCAAATGCAAACCAAAATATTTTGCTCAGTGGGCTATCTGACAGCCAATTCTTCTTGCAAAAAAACAGAAAATCTCTTTCAGAGACATTTTCAGTCTTTAAAGATGTGTCAGGGTGTATCCAATTATTCTCTTTTCTCCATGGTTATTTAATAATTAAGCATTGTTCTAGGATTGTCATTAAATGGTATGCAAATTGATTATTTATTTACATGATTTTTGACTCCTAGCTTTCACACAGATAGCTTTTCTGGGTGACAGTCTATCCCCAATCTCTTCCTTTAGGTTTCCCAATGGTGCACTCAGTGCCATTATCATCAAGTCCATCCATCCCCTTTGTTGCTGGTTGTGCGTTCCTTTCCTTTCCTTCCACTTTCCCTGCATTAAAGCCTTTTCCAGAGAGTTGGGTCTTCACATACTGTGTCTGAATGGTCTTTTTGTTGATTTGTTCAATGACCCATTTGTTGATTTTCTTGGCTGTCCACAATATTCTCATAAGTCTTCACCAACACCAAAGTTGAAAGAAATCACAATATTCTATCTTGCTTCTTTAAAGTCTTTAAAGATACAGAAATAAATGACTGAAACTATGCAGATAGTGTGCTCTTGGTGGAAAGAGGGTCATGACCCAGGCTCGGGATTCAGATTCTGAATCTGAAGAAGCTGCTCCAGCTGAACTGTGGAATGTCAGCTTCAGAAAACATCAAGCCCCGAGTCATACCAGGCTGATAAAAAAAGACACCACCTGGACAGCAGGACACATAGGACAACCAACAGGTAAAAAGGTCGAATTTGTTGCTGTGCTGCTTCTCTGGATTACCTCAAAAGGTTTAATATTTGCCGAGATCTCAGATCTTGTTTCATCTTCTAGGGCAGGGGTCTCCAACCTTGCGGGCTGAGGAATTCTGGGAGTTGGAGTCCACAAGTCTTGAAGTTGCCAAGGTTGGAGACCCCTGTTCTAGGGAATTAAAGTAGGATCAGCACTTGGCGCTGGGATAGAAGATTGCCAGTAGATTCCCAGGCAGTAAATCTAATGGGGAAGCAAAGCCCCAGGGTTGTGTCAGTCAGTTCTAAGGAGCCTTGACAACTACAACAAACTTTCCTACTGTTCTTTTCCGAACAAACCACCGAGTAGCTACGATTTTCCACTTAGTCTGCAACTTACAGCAGGCGGCTGGTGCACTCAAATGACCATCCTCCCTTTTTTCATAAGCGCAGCTGCCTGGGCCTAGGCAAGCGCCGCCAAACGCTTTCCGCCACCCCCGCCCGGCGCCTGCTGAGCTTGGTATCGCCTTCTCTTTCTGCCCGGGGTTTGCTGCAAGGGCCGCCGCCGCCTAAAAGTGGGAAGGGTGGGGTTAAGGCACATGATTTTCTTCTTCGTGGGGAAGTAAGTACTGTACAGTATTGCTGGCCGAGCTTTCTCATTTTTTTTCACCTGGAGCGAGGCGGAGAAGCGCGGCGCGTTCGGTTGGGGCACTGCTAAAGCACCTGTTTAAGAGTCCAGCCCGCCGTGTCCCCCTTCGGTGGCTGCGCTGAGTAGTACGTCCTCCTGAGCATCCGAAAAAGCTTCTCAAGGTCAAGTGAGTCAGCCTAGTAACAGGCGAGGCGAGGAGGAGTAGGCTCCTCGGCAGGCGGGGGGCATCGCGCCCACGAAATTGAGTCAGAAGAGGGTCCGCTAGCGGAGGAGAGAGTTCGCCTTCGCGCCGGGCGAGCGCTTTGTGCGTGCTCGCTCCCTTCTCTCTGATTTATTTCAGTGTCTTCCGCTCCACAGAGCTTTAACCCTGGGAGGAGAAACTCCCTGCCTGGGATTATGACTCAGCCTTCCTAACGCCCTTCTGGAGCGTTGGGTTTCAACTCCCATTTTCCATAATTATGTTGTGCAGGGAATGTGGACATGGCAACCTAAGATAAGTGGAGACCATCAGGTTGGGTAAGATTGATGTACCGGTAATTTCTCCGCGTTAATCCTTGGACTAGAATGAGATGCACGGAGAAGTAACTGTTTTTGGTTAGACCGATTCTGGGTTGCCTGTTGGTTTTTCCTCTTTTGAGTTTTCTGTACCATGGCTGTCCTCCTAATCTGAATCTCTGAGTTATTGGGGGAAGAAATAATAGTTGCACTTTGATGAAAGATGCATTTTTCACGTGACTAAAGAGGCAACAGGTATTGACTATAGGCAGTGCTTGCATGGATTGGTACAGTGGGTGATGGGTAAACCAACTAGTTCTCTGTTGTTATGCAGACCCAGCACAGGTGGTTGCTTTATGCTTCACAGTGAATGTATCCTTTGAACACAGTTGTAAGTAGAGTCCTCCTGGTACTATGCAAGAGAAAATAATTTCTATTTGAGGATTACAATCTGCTAAATGGGGAAGTGAAAATAAGCTGGGAAGAAAATTTAAGAGAATTGACTATTGAGATGAAAATACATTGGACAATAAGCCAGTTTTCCTCCTCTTAAAGAATATTTAATTAGAAAACTGCCCTCAGTTAAACAACAAAAAAGGGAACCTCATGGGTATATTTAACAGCTATATTAGAATAATGGTGGAACATGGTAATTGTTGTCCTGACTTTTGTTTTTAGCCATGCTTGTACCTCCTTTGCAGGGATTCTGCAGAATCCTGATGCGGCTCATTCTGGCACTGTCTTTGGCTCTCACATACAATGTTGTGTATGGGAGCATTTCCTGCTATGATGACTCTGGGAAGCCTGTGGATTGGTATGTGTCTGTTACCTGGCTTTATCTTTTGTTTTCTCAAAAAAGATTCCTTTCCTGCCTTTCATCAAAGTCTCTAAAGCAATTTACAAAAAGTAAACTAAATTCTCCCTTCCTTTTTCTTTGGCAGTTTGTAGGCTTTCCAACTATTAACCCCAACTCCTTCCCTGCAACCATCCATGAACAAGTCGTGTATTTGAAATGCATTGTGCAAGAGATGCAAGCAGTACACTATCCTGGCTGCCTTTTAATCAGAAATTGCATTTATTTATTGTATTTATCAACAGTCACACTCTACATGGAATCTTGGTGGTGTACAATTAAGACAGAAGTACAGATATAATGAAACAATCCTTAAAACTATCCAAGATTTCAAAAATTACTACAAACAAAATTCCTAACGGATGTATTGAGTGACCTTAAATAAGTACCCTATGGAACATCTTCCCTCTTAATTTTTTTCTTAAGATCAGAAGCAATTTGTGTCATTTGGATTTCTGGGCAGAAGATTGGCCTGTAGTGTATGAATTCCCTTCACTGCTGGGAAACATCCTATTTCTCAGTGAATCTATCTTTGAAATCCTGTGAGTCTTGCCACGTCCCTAGATTGCTGTGGGAATTCACATCCCTAATATGTTCTATCTCATCTCCTTTCAGTCTGTAACTCTTAATCCTACAATGAAGTCATGTTGCATCCATGGGCTGGTTGTGATTTCTAAAGGCCTGTTTTACAGGTTTATTGTTTACAAGCTGCCAAAGTCCCATCACAGTTCCCCAGTAGAAGGCATGCGGTACATGTATCAAGATGGGCATACCGAGGGCTGGGTGCAAGGCAGCAGCTTGATGAACAGCACTGAGGGAGCTGTGGGCAGAACACTGAATCAACTGTACCTGGAGGCAGCAAATAGGCAGGTGAGTCTGCAGAAAGAGCAGCTTCTCATGGTTCCAAATTAAAAAATCATGCTCATGGGGTAATGTGGCTCTCACGGAAAAGTTTCAGTTTCTACTGACCAAAATTTCCCTTGAATTACACAATCACAAGTAGATCCATCTGACCAGGAATGGGATTGGATGCTAAATTGTGGTAAAGGCCACATTAGCTGAGGCTGGTGTCAGGCTGCCACAGGTCCTCTAACTTTTTCAGACTGTGGGACTTAAAAAAAAATCCCAGAACCTTTGGTCAAGAAGTAAAACAATATGTCAAGTCATGAACATAAAAGTCCCCTGGAGGGAAGGGTTTGAAATGTCACCCAATAAGATTCCTTTAAAAAATTGCTGTGGATACCTAAAGGTTGCATTCAAGTGAATCTCTTTTTGCCATTAATCTCTCATGAAGCTACTCAAGTTCTGTTTGAAAAACCCTGCTCTACCTGTGTTTTGTTTTCCCTCCAGAGGGAGGAAGAGATGGCCTATGTCCTCTACAACGATGAGCCTCCAAAGGAGAATTTCTCTGGTTCTAAGGGTCATACAAAAGGTAGTGCCCTTGCATCAAATGTATTGAAAGAAATAGGCTAGCTGTGACCTGAAGTCTTGGACTTTTCTTCATAGTTTAGTCTATGGTGGAGCAGAGAAGCCACCTCATGCTGCACTTCTGGGGCTTCAAGGCAGCGGCTGACTGCATGATTTGTTTCCCCCCCACCAGGGGTCATCCTCCTGGACAGAACTCAAGGATTCTGGCTTGTTCACAGCACACCTCGGTTTCCTCCCAGACTGGATGAGAAGGAGTATGAATGGCCCCACACTGCCCGGACTTATGGACAGAGCTTTCTGTGTGTCACCTACCGCTATAGTCAGTTCAAAGCCATAGGTAGGTGTGAGGGCTGAGAAATGTTAGGATGTTTAAAAACATCATGCTGAAAATCAAAACGTTGTGTTTATTTCGGGGCATTTGGCTAGGAAGGGCTAAAATGTCTTTCCCAAAGTAAAATCTTTTCTGAATTTGCAGCTTGTACAGGAGAATGAATGGATTATGAAGATATAGATAGGATAGTCAAGACAGCAGAGCTATTACCATGGAAATGAAGGGAAGAGGAATGGGTAGGTTCATGCCCCTAAGAAGCATAACTTCTAAAATTATTGTTCAAGGGCTACAAAAATTTGTGAGGAAGAATTCCAGCCAAACATTTCGACACTAGCTTCCCTGAAAGGCATGTGTCAATATGTCATCCAGTCATCTAACCATGCCATTCCAAACCTTCCCATAAAATGGAAGGACAGTCCGTCCCTTGTCCCCACACAGGAATAGCATATGCACAAGCAGGAGACCTTCACTGAGTAGCACCATCTCTCAACATTATTCCATTCCAAGCAGCACACTATGCCTATGGATAAACTGAGGCAGATTCCACACAAGGTAGTGCTATATTCCTAGCTTCCCACATTAGTAGCCCTATTCCGCTGCTTCAAATCCCAAGATTCTGAACTGTGGTTTGTTATTAAGAGTCCCTGTCTCCTTGCCTTTTCCCAGTCCTAACAGTCAACAAGCTGCTTTAGATAGCCAGTCAATTAATACCGGTTGTTTTTTTAAGCCTCATTACAGAGACAAGCATGATGAGAATAGGGATGTGGCAATACGTTCCCAGCCCAGTTTTGGCATCCTTTTGTAAGCCAGGTGAAGGAAGTGCTGGTCAACTTTGGCAAATGGGGAAAGCAATGGGTCTTTCTGAGACTGGAGAATGTAGATCCCACCAGTACAGAAATATTCTTAGCTGTTCTCAGACCACAAAAATGTCAAAATGTTGCCCCGCCCCTGGCAGGATGATAATGCGCTCCCAGCCAATGAATCTAATACTGTACACCATATTTCTGCCTTAGGGAATCAGCTGCTCTTCACGGAGCCCCATGTCTATGATTACCAGGTGCAAGGGGACTTTGCCCGGGATCTGCCTGCCTTGTTGAATGCTTCTGAGGGAGAACATGTACAGGAGGAACCATGGAACTCCCAGGTGACTCTGACATCAAAAGGGGGCAAAGAATTTGTCAGCTTTGCAAAATTCCGTTTCTTTGATGATGGTAAGTAATGATGGGGGGTGGTTAGTCTTGGTAGGCACAGAAAGCAGTGGAGTTACTGGAGAGAGTAAGGGAATATGGCCACTGAGTTATATTAAAACTATCCTCATACATTCATTCGTTATTATTTCATCTCCCCAGATCTGTACTCTGGCTGGTTGGCCCAGGCTCTTGCTACTGATCTCTATGTTGAGTTCTGGCTCAAGTCTCAAGGGGTTTTGGCATCCAACTGTTCTGGACAGTACAGAGTCTACAATGTGGAGCAACTGGCATTCCAGGACCCAGCTACCACCTTCTTTTCGACGTCGGACCATTCCAAGTGGTGTGTTGGAATAGAGAGAGATTCGGGGTGGGCCTGTGTTGGAGACATGAACCGTAATCATGCAGAGGAACACCGTGGGGGCGGTACCATCTGTTGCCATGATGTCACAATTTGGAAAAGCTTTCACTCCTTGGTACAGAACTATACCGATTGTGATTCAACAGGATATGGACTCTAATTGGCTAAGATTGTCTATGTTATTAAGGGAGCAGAATCCAGTTAATTGGGAAAGAGATCGAAGGATGATTTGAAGGAGTCATAGTGTCCCTGCCTGTCTTCTTCACAGCATATTAACTCCCTACGTAGTATAATGCAGTGAGTTGTGCTGTTGCTTTGCTCTCCTTATTTTTCAGAAAGTTAATTTCCAGCAACGGTTCCTTTGTGTTCTGGACTGCTTCCATCACTATCTTTTTTTCCTGTTACATAGTAACATTTCCAAGGGGTTACATGAGCTATATGGAAAAATGCAGAAGGAAATTCTTTCCCTGAAATAAAAATGTATACGGTTTATTTTGTGTAATTTTCCAAAATCTGGGAATTCCAAGGAAAATATTTTTTATGTAGCAAATTCTGTGTGTGAGAGAGAAATAGGCCGATCTGAGGATAAGTGTCCCTGCCCCCTTCTTGGGTAAAGGGAAAGCCTTTAACAAGGCCACAGTAGCCTGTTTAAATACAGCATCTCTTAAACCACAGCAACCACAAACTTATTGAGTGTATCATAATTCTGTATATTTACAGAATACATGGTCTAGAAAGTAACTCAATTTGAAATGGAGTGACTCCCCCCCCCCTCTGGTTCTTGGCTAGCCCACAGATATAGTTTCATTGCTCAACAGGTCATGCAAGATGATCTCCCACAAACATAGATATGGATAAAAGAAGCAGAATCTTATAGAATGGGGGTGGGGGGGGGAATACCAGAGACAAAATGAATTAAAGCTAAAATGCTTTAAAGATGTGTTTTGATTTTTCATCTTTAAATTCTTTAAATACGTTTTACAAAAACAGGCCTGGTCAAAATCTCCTGTGCAATCTGGAATGGTAAGACATGCAACCTGGGCTGCCATCTCCTTTGAATAATAATACTACAGATGAGAAGCCAGACTGGAGTTTAGGAACATCTGGACAATTATTCTAAGCAGGCCATAATCCTGGTCAAAGAGACTGCACAGCCACTTGTCTGAAGTGATACAGGGCTTCCTGCTTGAGCAGAGGGTTGGACTAGAAAACTTCCAAAGTTCCTTCCAACTCTGTTATTCTGTATTCTCTGAATGGATCAGAAGATGGATATATCACACCTTACTGAGCTGATGGGAGGGGCTTTCCAGATGTTACCATAAAAGAGAAGCACATTTAACAAATGCAGCACGGTGATGTGGGGTGTTTGTTTTGCTTAATTTATTACTGTTTGAAATCCAGTGACACTGACACAGTTACTCCTGCCACCCTCTCCTTGCTTTGGGGGGGAGCAGCTGGCTGTTTGACCTGTTTCATAAAATACAGTACTAGGAAGTGGACTGCTTACACACATGCACCCACAGATTAAAACTACAGTGATTCAATACTGCAACTGAAAATAGTACTGCCATTAAAAAAAAAAATCAAGTGTTTCCCCAATCGCAATCTTTTTAAAAAACAGTTAATGCTGTTACAAACGCTACTGATGTGAGGACAAGGCAAGACACAAATAAGTCCTACATCTTCACTGCAGTATAAATATGGAAGAATTTATAGAGTTTACCCACATCCAACACTACTTTTCTTGCTACCCGTTGCAGCTAAAAGACTAGAGCACCTCTGCTTTGGAAAAAATGATGCCTGAGGTCTCCACCATGGAATGTCACCTAGTCATCTTCTGTGCCACTTCCTGAGCGATCCTAGGAGAGAAGAGGAAAATGCTTTTTAGTTGTACCTTCACGTATCGCGTATCTCCCGGACTGTCCTGGGGAAGTAGGTAGCCAGGCAAAAAGCAATAATCATCCGGGAAGTCTCAAAATTTTTACTCATTGTACCATGTAGCTTTTTGAAAAGTAGAACTTGGTTTTGTGTTTCCGCTTATTGAAGTGGAAAAGGCCCTCTTCTTTTTTTCTTTGGTCATCTCTCTCTCCCAATAAAAACATACCACCTGGACCACTGATAACATTTTGGGGGGAAATCTGTTGTTTTACCTACCTCTTCTTGCTCTTCCTCGCTATCATCATCACTAACTACGGGTTTAGCCCGGGACCCGCGGCTGGTGCGTCTACGGCCTTTCATTCGGTCCGGCACTTTTTCCTTTCTGCCCAGTTTAATCTTCACTTTGACAGAACGAGCTGGGAAGAAGAACAGACAGAGTGAGACTGTAAAGCTGGCTATGAGATTATGTTCCTGTTCCGTTATGAATTATGACTGAAGCGGATTTGAAATCTCTCCTGATTTTCATATCCATATTACACGGGAAATAGACACAATCCTACTTATATATCTGTATTCCCAAATGCACCATTAATCTGCTTCTCTATATTCCTAAACCTAATAACCTAGCTTGTTTTGTGACATAACCACACCAAAAACCCATTTTCTTTTATAAAAAAAATCAAACAGCCTTTTATGTACACATAAGGATGGTGCAAAAAGGGCAGGATGAGGCTTTCCTCAAACGTTGGATCCTAACTTTGTCAAATGTCAGCCTTTCCTGATGGCTCTAATTTCAGGCTTTCAGATACTTTTTCATCTGCCCATCATAATTTTTGTACTTTTACCTTATATTTAACAAGAAGTATCTAGCCAGGTCTGGCTATCTCCAAAACCCCAAAAGGATCACAGATGGATGTATGGTCAGAAATACCAGGAACATGGAATACTATATCCAGCTCTGAGCACCAAGATTCAAGAAAGGCAGTGACAAATTAGAGCAAGTTCATAAAAAGGGCACTAAGAGATGAAATGTTTGAAAACCAAGTCCTATGAAAAGTGGATATCTTTAGTTTAAAAAAATATGACTTAAGGGAAGATACAATAGCTACTTTCTTGTCTACTGAACCACCGGAAACAACGGGGACCAGTAAATTAAAACTATAAGAAAGGAGATTTGGGGCAAATATCAGGGGGAGCCTCCTGATTACAAGCTGTCCACTACCAAAACCATATATGCCATAGGATATGAGCTCTTCATGAAGGACTTCAAAGGACAGTTGGATGGGCATCTGTTAGAGATTCTCTTATAGATCCAGCCATGAATAGGGGATTGAATGACTTCTAAGTTACCTTCCAACTCTTTAGTTCTATCACTGAAGTTGAAAAATATCCCAAGGAAGGCACATTACTTCTGTATTGCTACCAGGAAAATGACACATGTCCATGAAGTTACTAGGAGTTCAGTTCCACTAGAAGAAGCCATTTAGACTTTTTTCTGAAAAGTTTACACATTTGTTTTCTAAAGAAAATAATGCAGAATAAAAAATACACTCACATTCTGATTCAGATCCTTCCTCTTCTCCCTCTTCCTCTTCTTCACTCTCTTCTCCCTCACTGTCTTCCTCTTTTTCAATTTTTTGCCTCACACTAGTAAAGACAGACTGCAGTACAATTGAGTCTTCATAAATCTACAGGAAACCACAGAAGAAACGAAGATGTAGAAATCAGGCCTTTCATTCCACTGGGCTAAGTTCTATATTTATCCTCAATCTGTACCCTTAGTTGTTATGATGATTTTGTTTTTAAAAACTTGGGTCATTCTTAATACTACTGGGGACTTATACAACACGCTTCAGTGTCTACTCCTACTATGATAATGTATCTTGCTGTAATCTTCCAACACAAGGATGCGGTGGCTCAGTGGCTAAGATGCTGAGCTTGTCGATAGAAAGGTCAGCAATTCGGCGGTTCTAATCCTGTGTAACAGAGTGAGCTCCCGTTATTTGTCCGAGCTTCTGCCAACCTAGCAGTTCAAAAGCAAATAAAAAATGCAAGTAGAAAAATAGGGACCACAATCCGTGCACCTTCAGCGTTTAGTCATGCTGGCCACATGACCATGGAGACATCTGGCTCTTCGGCTTTGAAACGGAGATGAGCACTGTTCCCTGGAGCCGGAAATGACTAGCACATATGTGCAAGG
This sequence comes from Psammodynastes pulverulentus, assembly GCA_025802295.1. NCBI lineage: Eukaryota > Metazoa > Chordata > Lepidosauria > Squamata > Psammodynastidae > Psammodynastes > Psammodynastes pulverulentus. Next base: position 2,277,168 of record JAOYMU010000098.1, read on the forward strand.
GAATCTTTACTTTTAATTTTCCAACAATCTCGTGTCCCATACTGAATTAGGAAGGATGGGAAAAAGTGGCTGCCCTAAGACCACTTACTCAATTGGTTGCAGTAGCATTTGAAACAGCCTCAGATACATATTACAGGAAAATTGAAGGGAGTTTCTAAAGCTTGGTTAAGGATGTGAGAGATACTAGAAAAGAGCTTTAAGAGATTCACAAAACTCATCATCTCCTGATATTTCTTATCCATTATTTAATACTAATGATTTGTCATACCTCTGCAAAGGAATTCTTTTATATGTATGCTGCCCACAACCATGGTGTTATAAAAACTACAGGCAGCCCTCAACTTATGACTACAGTTGATCCCAAATTTTGTTAAGTGAGAAATTTGTTAAGTGAGTTTTGGCCCATTTTGACTTTTCTACAATTGCAGTTAAATTAGTAGCATGGTTGTTAAGAGAATCTGGTTTCCCCATTAACTTTCCTTGTCAGCAGGGATCACATGACACTGGGACACTGCAAGTGTGTGCAGATCATCTGAGAGGGTCAGGGAGTCCTCTCAGATGATCTGCTCACGTTTTTTAGCTGCTGGTTTGGCCAAACTGGCACTTTTTTAGCTTAA
>JAOYMU010000098.1:2296884-2313179 GCA_025802295.1 Psammodynastes pulverulentus
CTCCTCCTTCTCCCCCCCTGGCAGGGTCCCCGGCTCGCCTGCCTGCCCCCCCCCGCCACCCCGCATCGCCTCGACCTCGTTCCTCGGGCGGCCCGGTACCATTTGATCCACGGACCGGTACCGGTCCGCGGCCTGGGGGTTAGGGAACACTGTTCTAGTCCACCTCCTGCCTATGCAGGACAAATGGCTATCCCACCTTTGTTTGAAAACCTCCCATGATGAAGCACTCACAACTTTAAGAATCAGGCTGTTACATTGCTTAATAGTGCTCACAGTTAGGAAATTTCTCCTTAGTTCAAGTTTGGATCTTTCACTCCAAACATCAGAGTTCATAATTTCTAAATCTCAGATATTACATACTGTCAGGTTTGCCTTCTTCGGCTTGGTGCCTCACTGGCATCCTGCCTTCATGGGGAGGGGGCACAGGGGGAGGGAGACATATGGGCAATAAACCTGTGTGGGGATGTGATGGGAAATAGGGAGGGGGAATGACAGCTTGATGAAGACCAGGGAAGCAAAGAACCAATTTGTGCCAGCACTCAAGGCCATGTGCTCTTGAATGGAACATGGGCTGCCCCAAGCATTTCAGTGTTTCTCAAAACACCTACTCAGCTCTTCACTGGATGAAGACAAACTGGTAATGAGGGAGGACTGAGATGAGGGGGGGAAATGTTTAGCTTTTTACGCAGGAAACTTAGTTTTTGCCTGACTTTACTGCAACCAGCAACCTTCCGTAACAGAACTTATCACTTCACCAAAGTGGGTTGTTCATAAGGGACCTGACTGGGCCAGGTCTGACACATACTTTTAATGGCTTATACCAACACTGAAGGGAACTTCCTTTGCCCATATTGAAAGAGAATGAGCTATTTCTACTTTTAAAAATCAGGTCCACACTCACATTGGAAGTACGATTTTTTTTTTAATGTGCTTTTGCCAGGAGAGGTCTTATGGGGCAAAGGTATGGACCTAGAAAGCAACTAAATCCTTTTTAAAGGATTTACATCTTAAGAGAGCAGTTCTAAGCAACTTGCATGTACTGACACTGTGAAGAACCACCAGCTTAATTCCACCCATACTAAGGGTATAGCCACTACCACGTCACTCTTGTTTTCCCCTGAAGAGACCTTCTGCTCTTCACAGAAATGATCCAGACCCTAGACCGGAGAAAAAGCTTGTGCAAAAAGAACATGGAAAAAAATGGCTGTATTCTTAGTGTGTGACTACTGCCAACACGGTGGCTTAACATGGCAACTTGCACATACAGTACATATGTAGAACAGTATGCACAAAGAACAATTATTTATTTTTAACGCAGGAAAATTATACTCTGCTCTTTTCCTATGCAGCTGAAAACTTCACAACTTAGGTGACTCTTCAAGCAAACTCTGTAGCCAAGTCAAATTGGTACTTCCCAATACAAAATTTGCACAGCATGTAAGTCTACTGACAAACTTACCATCTAGCCTGAGGTATTTGAATCCACGGTATGCAAAATAATCTTCCATTATGGTCATGAGGGAGGTCATCTGACAGAAGAGCAAAACCTTGTGGTTGGTAGCTCGCAACTTGGGAAGAATGCGATCTAGAAGCTCAAATTTCCCAGAAGCTCGATAGAGATCAAGACTAGGTTATGCACGAGAAAGAGAAAAAGGGAAGATTTTTTCCCCCACCAAAACAACCAGTTTCACATGTTTTAATTTCAGGATTCCCCTTCTATATCAAACCTTTACAGAACAATCTCTCTTTTTATTTTTAGACGTCCTATTTTCCTAAGTTTGAAAAACTAGGATACTTGAGTTGCTCTTATGAATAAACCAGGCCTTTGCTGTTGCCTTATGTCGGGTTACAACAGCTGGAACTGGAACTGGAATTTCCATTGCTAAGGGGGGGCGGTAGTAAAACACAATATCATGTGATCATATTGCTTAGCAACAACAATCTCAGTTACCAGAGTGAGTTGTGACCTTCCCAGCCAGGCTTTCCCAATGACTTTTTGTGAAGAGCCAGCAGGGAAAGTCACAAATGGCAATCACGTAACTGCCACTTCGCTTTTATGATGGCCAATCACCATAAATACGAGCTGGTTGCCAATCACCCAAACTGCAAGTGTGTGACTGCAGGGCACTGGAGCGGCTGGAGCTTTGAGGACTGGTCATCAGTACTGTACCACTCATTCAGCACTATCACAATTATGAATGGTTGCTGAACAAGTGATCAGTAAGCGAGAACTACCTGTACAAATCAGTAAACCCAGACAAGCTTTTAAGGAAGGCCAAGACCTTATCGGCATCACTTCCAAAGAATTAATTTGTATGATTAGAAACTGTCCTAGTGCCAGGATTGTCCATCAAGAACAGGTAGGAGATGCCTCTGGACTTTAAGAAGCCAAGCGTGAAGTCATTATTGGTTCAGACTGTTGAGTCTTCACACATAAAACATACCACATAGTCCAAAAGTTTTGGAGTACGCAACTTACCCTTGCACAATGCCTCCAGTGAAGCCTAAGTGCTCAGAAAAGGACTCCTGTAACAAAACGTATGGAAATCAACATAAATATGAAGAAATGATGCCAAATATAACAATAGAGGGTTTTTTTCCCCTTCAAAAGGCATTTTGATAATTAATAGTCTGGGAGACTTGTACTGCACATCTTAGGCTAGTAATTAAGACATCCATTCTTTTTTTAACATCTACATTAATACAGTTAAACAGTTTTTTCAAATAAACAGATATTTCAATTATAGTTAAAATTATTTTCAAAGCAGCTGGAGATTTTTGCTTGCTTATTTCATGAATGCAAACTTCCAAGTACTTAGGGGTTTATAATGTTGCAAAGTTCTTCTCAGCCTTCCCCAACTGGGTGCTCTCCAAAAAACTAACAGGAAATTATTGAAGTCCAACACATGTTGAGTCTTTAAATGGTATACATACAATGCTATATTGAGGAACCAAATGATAACCCGTGAGCTTCTCTAATTTTGAAATAAACCTGGAGGAGGAAGGGAAAGTCATGAATTATGACATTCTGGAAAGCTTCAGCCAATAAAACAAACTGAAGATTTCTCTTTTTCCTTTCAGAGCTCCATACATATCACTTTGGACAACAGGGTACAATGTCTACATTTTTGATGCCAGGGTGAGGAGAAAAAAGATAGACAACTGTTACAAAATATTCCTTGAGAGCTATTTGCTTCAGGAACAAAAATAATAAAACATATACAACTGCATACCAGTCTTAGATTCCCATGCCAGTTGGCAGAGCCAGGTCTTCATGCTCTCCCAGAAGACCAGAAGAGTGGGGGGCCAGCCTCACCTCTGGGGGCAAGATGTTCCATAGGGTGAGAGCAACAGCAGAGGTTCTCTTCCCAGACCTCGCCAGTTGAAATTCTTTAAGCAACAGGGTCTGTAATATGCCCTCCCTGCCAGACCAGGTGGAATGGGTCAATGTAATAGGGACAAGACAGTTCCTACGTAGCCTGACCCCGTGCCACGAAGGGCTTTAATGAGGATAACCAACATCTTGAATTGAACCCACAAACTGGCACCCAATGTCGTTCACGCACCAAAGCTGTTACATGCACAACCCTTGGGATGCTCAAAACTTTTTGAGTGGCAACATTCTACACCAGCTGCAGCTTCCAGATACTCTTCAAGATAGCTCTATGTAGTACATACTGGAGTACATTGCAGTAGTCCATACGGGAGATGACCAGGACATGAGTGTTTCAAAGAAGAGTTTCTTGATCCAGGAAAGAGCACAATTGGCACACAACATAAAATTGAGCAAAGGGCCTCCTAGCCACAACTGCCATCTGCTACTTGAGGACTCCCCAGATTATGAGCTTGGTCCGTCTGGGAAATGGTTAAATAGAAATGGTAGTAAATTATCAACACACGCTTCCATTAACCCATCCTTCAACACGTTTGCTCCAGCACATTTCTCTTTAACAATGTCACATCTTTACCTCTATATGCTGAAACATATATGGATGGTTGCAAATCTTCCGCAGCTGCATAATAGTGTTCATGAGCGTTTTTGTACCACCTTTGCCCTGCAAGAAAAAGAGTGTGGAAAATATTGAAGAAGGCAAACTATTTATAGCATACCTACATTACCAAGGGGACTGTTTCTTCCACACTGTTCAAACCAGAGATCAAACGTTGGATAGTTATAGCTATGAGTAGGACACTGAAAAAGGAACCAGATATGGGACATTCAAAGTATTAAGCTTCATTTCCCCAAAAAATTTTTATATTATTTTAGTCTTGTTACACTATTATTTGGGTCTGGCTTAAGTTCTCATCACATAAAATATTTGAGGAAGATGTAAAAACCTATATTTACTTATTTTAAGGTCCACAAATTTCTTCTAAGAATCTCTTATTGTATTGCACTCTCTATCCAGCAACATCGTTTGAAACGGATTTCATGGAAGATCTCAAAGTATGAATGCTACAGCAGGGAATCCAACCACTTGGATACAGCTTGAAATTTGGGGGCAGATGAATGTTTTGACCATTGCACTTTAAAATACTGTTATGATCAGAAATACAATATAATGATTTGTACATCAATGGCGTGCTATTACCGGTACTAATCCAAATATTTGGTTGCATTTGACTATGCCTCATTCTGACTATGGAATACTCCACATATTCAAAACTTAAACCTCCCACCCTGGCTCCATTTCCTATCTGCTGCCCCTTTCCAGGTTGGGATGACAAGCCTATTTACCTAATGTGGAGTCCCTCTGTGAACTAGCTGAAGCCAGCCATTACGTCCTGTCCTGAGCTCCAAAAAAGAAGTAATCCGTCTTGTTAGGGATGCTGAAAGTTGTAATCCAGCTCAGGAATGTAATAAATCAGTCCAATAAAAGAACGGCCACCCTTTTTTTCCACAATAAGTGTAAAAAAATCTGCTCTCCAAACCTTTTTGTCTTTCTCAGATCCATCTGTAAGCAGCACTCCCTTTGCTTGCATGTGCCTATAAAGCACTCTTTGTAATGCAGACATGTCACACTTAATAACATATTCTACCTGTTTGGAAGAGAGAAGACACATGGATTCATTAAAATGCAAACTGTTTTCATATTGCATGGAATCCATGCAATGCTGGTGGTTGACATTTAGGGCTTCGTTAAATTTTTGATCATATTTAATGTACTGGCTTTGTGCATGGCATCTCTGCATATCTATAATATTCTCATTTTACCGTATTTTGTTTTCAGTTTGAGTAGATGTGGAGAATAGGATCCTGGTATCAAGATGACAATTTGTAAAGATTTTGTCAGGAAGGACAATTAATTTTGCATTCAGTCTGGAAAAGCATCCTTTTCAACCTTAAATGCCATAGTCCTTAAGGCCACCTTTGTGGATGCTGCAGGTTAATAGTGGATAGGGTCAAAGAAAAAGGGAAATAGGAGATCTATGCTCATTTCTTAAAAATACTCATAAAGATATGCATGTATACTCACATGAATACTCATTCTTAATGCCATAATTAGGCTTGAACATTATCTTTTCAAGTATCTTCCAGAGTAGAACATAGGGTTTAAGAAAAGGAAAATTAGCTTTTCTGTCTCTAGCTTCTCTCTCTAATTGTGACATCCTTTCCCTTGTGCAATATTGAGTGATAGAAGTTTCCACAGGGGGAGATGACCTAACTGCGTGCAAAGAGGGCAGGGAGAAGAGAGGAGAGAAGAAGCTGAACAAGGAGCTCATACTCTAGATGACAAGCTCCATGGATAGTTGGCAATAGACCAGAGGCACCCACCACTGCAATAAACATGAATTTAACAAAAGCTTTATGAATAGCTTTGAAATCAGTTGAGGTAAAGTAGTATAGTAAAATATTTTAGACATTAATATATTGTTAGTGGACTCCTAAACAAATGTGGGAAAGGATGTTTCTGAGTTGATTCTGAAGCAGGGCAAGCAAAATAAAAAAAGAAAACTTGAGAAGATTTGAGGTGCATCATTTTCCTCTGGACAGCGTAATTTATTCAGATTAATTTCTTGCAGCTGTGCAAGCAGCAGACGACACCATTTTCATAATAATCACAATGGACCATAGTAGCTGGTCATCCCAAATCCACTTGATTTGATCACCTTTGCAGGCATTTCTAAAATGAGATTCTATACCAGGTCAAAAACCCATAGTTGCCAATCCATTTGAAGGAACTGTTAAGAACCATTCTGTTGGATTCCTACTATTTTATGCTTTAAATAGCATAACAAATGGATTGCAGATGTCAAACCAATACAATTATTAACTCAAACATTGAAAAAATAGTGTTTTCCCCAAACATTTAACAAGAACTACAAAATCATACAAAATTTTTTGATTGGAAATTCCTCTAATATCACTAAAAGAAGATATTTCATGTTTGGAGGATCAAACTATTCAAAGAAAATACTGAACTTTCAGGTTTGGTACAACATTACAATCTAGTAATGTTGGTTATTTTCATAGGACTATGACAACATTGACATAAAGATAACCCAGTTCTTCTTAAATAATGTTATAATGGGTTTCTTGATCAGAATTTGCTTTAAAAAGTCATGAGTTTGGGGTGAGTGGATGGTTAGAGAAATAAACAACAAACATGACATTACAAACATATTTGTAATATCATAAGGCAAACTCTGCCTCTTTTGTGTGTTGCAACACCGCATACAAATATATAGAGGGTAGTTTGGCACATGACAACTTAATTAAGTGTGTTTTGGAATTCTGATATATAGTAATGTCCTTTAATGTCTATGGCCGAAGAGATCTAAAATTTTGGGGGGAGCGGGAATGTTGCCATAGGTATCAGCTACTTCTGATTTTTCCATCTTAAATCTCTTATCAAAATATAGATCAAAGTCAAAGGGAGTCTTTCTTTACCTCTTGCAAATGTATACAAATAAAGCAGTAGAGCATTTGCTGAAAATAAGAGGTCAAACATTTATCGGCAGAGCTCTGATTCTCTTGGTGCCACTATTAACTGGGGTTCTATGTAAACACTTGCCAGCAAAAAAAGGCCCAAGTTTGCTGGCAGAGAAATCAAATGCACACAAAGGGGCATCCTTAGCAGCAATCTCTTTGCTTTTTTCCCTCCATTTACAAAATCACCAGAACCAACATGCCATCTAGCCTGGCAATATTCCTCATCCTTCCAGATCCATGTTCTTCTCAGCACTGCTATTCTAAGCCCTTTTTTATGGGCTTAGTAGTAGTAGTAATGAACATCAACTCTTCTATTAAGTCATGTGTCCTCTTGAATATCATATCCTAAGCAACCAGACACTTTTCCTGACTAACAATATATTTTCTAAATAAATGAAGTGGCAGCTATCAGATTCCAAAGGGATCCAACTTAATGATAAACACTACTTTCCATGAGCCAAACAGATTCCAGAAAGAATCTGGAATAGTCTCCAATATGTATAATTACCTTTTCAGGTAGCTGCGCTTCCACTTCCTTCTTTAACCTTCTCAGTAGGAAGGGGCGCAAAACTTTGTGCAAACGACGGATAATTAGAATAGTTTCTTCCTCATTCAAATCCACCTGTATCAAAACACACACAAATTCAAGGAAACACCAATATTTAAAATATCTTTCATTAATTATATATCCACACTTATAAAAAACAAAATATTATTTCATTGATTCCTCTCTTCTCTAAACTTAACATATTGCTACAACAACGAACGATCAATTACTTTCACGGAGAAGTTGTGTCAAACCAGATTAGAACTATGAGATAATATGAGTAAGAAGTGCCTAATGTACCAGCAAACAGCTCCCACTGATAGAGCTGGCTTTGGTTGGCTTTACTGGGACCAGGTGGAATACAGTATGATAAACAAATATACTCTGCCCATAATTCATTTAGCATTCTAAGTGAAATAGAAACTTGGGTTTGTATCTGAGATCAAATATAAATATTTGGCTAGAATAAATCCATGTTTAACACTGAAAAAATGATTAAAATACTTAGTTTACACAGCTGCTTTGTGTAACTACCACAACCAATAACCAATCTTGTTAACAGCAGTGTTAAAAATCTTTAGATTGTGACAGGTGAGAGTTGAACTCAGATAATTCAAGAACATTTCCACCTTTCAAACTTGATTCTTTAAAAAAGGGTAGCCTTCTCAGAAAAAAAAAATCAACAATCTATTCAGAAACAAAACTTGTTTTAAAAAAAAGGGCAACCATACAATCCCAAGGTTTGGTCAATGCTATACTTTACTACAATAATCAGATTATTTGGAGTTGTGTACAATAGGTTATTATGATACACTGAGGAATCCACCACAAAGAGTAAGCAAATCCTGTTCTTAAGTGGAACAGGCAATCCTGCACATGAGAGAGTGAAATGTCTGAGGCAGACTGCCATTGTTCAGACAGAACCCACTGGAGGGTTGTGCAGAACTTCACAAGGCCTTGGCTGAAGAACAGAGTTAGATGCTTCTTTCAGCACTTACCTTTTCTCCAGTCATGGCAAATGGAGCATTAAACCACTGTTCAAATGTGCTACAACTTTTGAAGATAGTTGGAAGGAGGAAATTGAGCAAAGCCCATAATTCTGGTAGCTTATTTTGTAGTGGAGTTCCTGTCAGCAGCAAACGACGTGGGGCTACGTAGTGTGTATTCAGAACCTGGGTTAGCTTGCAATGGTGATTCTTCATCCGGTGGCCTTCATCAACAATCATGTACTTCCAACGAATCTGACAATACGAGTTGGCAGCTTTAAGGATTTGCCTGAATTCCAGAATACACACTTCTTCCCCCAGGACACATTCTCATTGTACAGACATAGATTGTCGGAGCTAGGTTGTTACTGACTCTGCCTTAAAAATGTTATTAAGTAAACAGTATATATATTCTGAGAGGAGTGAAATAGGGGTCCTCAACATGCCAGTAATTTATATATTCTGTATCATGGATGCTACCAAAAATATTAAATAATGAAAAATAAAACCATCTCATTTATACAGGCTGTACAGAAACACTATTTTTAGAATAACTCATTTAACTCAAACTCATAAAGATTATTCATTTATTATTTGGTAGATTTTGATACCGGCAAACAACCACAGTTCCATAGTTTGCCAAAACTAGGCTTAGTTGAGATATCACATGCTCCTTGAATTTAATCATAGCCATGAAGTTGTGAATCAGTTATTACAAACCAATCTTTGAAAATTTGTTGGAATGCTGCTAAGCTATCTGCAAAAAATCAGCAGAAGCACCTCCAACACACACATACACACATTTTACCCACTTCCTGCCTCCTCCCACCCTCCACCCCCAAATTGGTAATAGTCTAAAGTAAACAAAATAAAATCTGCTTGATTCCTGATGATTACACCAACACGTCCATGTTATCCTCTAGGTAACCACATGGAATTAATTTGCCACTGATCTCTTTCAGGATGTTTTCATAACTTCCCAGGCTAATCTTAAAGCACTCAAAGTACATATATAATATATTGACATTTAGGACTGGGACACAAATTATGCTTGCCTGAATAACCCACAGCCAATGCACATTAATGCTATTTACTGCTGGCTGCCACTGTTCTATGATTGTATATTTATAGTATTTTTCAGTTGTTCTAAATCAGTATTTGTCAAAAGTTTGCAACTTTTTTTCCCCAGCCAGCATGGGAATTGAGGTCCACATATCTTAATGCTACCAAGTTTGAAAAACACTGTTCTAAATCCACTTCTTCTCAGTTGCTTTTAAGAAAAAAAATTATAAATAGAATCACATAAATAAAAAAATATAGGAACAGGGAAATCTCACTTTTGCAAGAATGTGTTTATCTTTGATGATATATTCATATGTAGTAAGCAAAACATTAAACTTTCCACTTCGAAGCTGAGGTACAAAGGCCCGTCTGGCAGCTGGAGAGCCCTAAAAAAAACAACACACACACACACAAAACTATGTTTGGACATTTAATCTATGTGGTTTATTGCATGTACAACCATGAAATAAATTGACTGACCTACTTTAAGCTTTCTACATGGTAGGTAAACAAATCAGTAGTCCAGAGAAAGCATGGATTTAAACTTCACAGAGATTTTTGTAGGAGAGGCTGAGCCGGAGGGAGGGGTCAAACACATCATAAGTCTCTGCACAACCCCAAGAGATCTAAGTCTAGCCTTGAATGCCTCTCTTATCTCCAGCACATTTCCCTTAACTGTCAGTTGGCCAGATTCTTGTAGAGAGATTAAGCTTGAAATAAATCTTCATACACATTTGAACTGCCTGAATCTCGTGATTTCCTGGGCGCTTGACAGTTTTGGAGAGAGGGAAGCTCTGTTCAGTGGGGCTGGCTGAACAATTTGAGAAGTTAAGAGGCAACATCCAGAATTGAGGAGAAACAGAAACATGAAGAATAAAAAAAGGAAAATCTGAGGAGAAAAGGGAAGCAGAGGTCAGGAACTAAAAAGATGATTGGAGGTAGAAGATCTGATGAAGACATTCAGGCCTTACACGCAAAAGCAATACAGCATACATCCAAGGATAGAGGATAACACTAAAAATGGCACTTCAGATCATGAGAATATGAAAATCCAAATCCTGATGTTTACCTTATATGAGACTTTAACCACAGAAGGAGCCCACTTATCAAATTCATAGGCCCAATTTGATAGAGTTCTAAAACAGAAAAACAGTGAAAATTCCATTTTATAAAAGTTATCTTCTGATTTCTTTCAAGAATTAAAAGTTAAATCTCATAACCATTTGTTTAATGAATAAAAACTGTGCACTCAAATATTATGTACTTATTTTAAATTAATAATGTATTTCAACAGAAGATGGAAAATGAACAAATATCAATAAATAAAGGGTTTACTATGATAGAATTTAAAATTCACTGTTTCATTAATTAATTAAATTCATTGTATCATTTTAAGAAATAACTATAAAGCTGTAAACATTAAAATTAATATTGGCATCACCATTATTTGTCATTCTTCCAAAAAGAAGCAACTTTTTAGAAGTGTAACACAAAACTGTAGTCATATCTGCTGACTGATCCAATGGAATCTACCAGTGCCATACTCCCCCCCCCCCGTGCAGCTGTTTTTATTTAAGTAAATGAATTAAACCATTTCACTGTCTCTTACAAAATTAATGTACATTAACTATGTGAAGCACAAATGTTTAAAATCTTTGGTTGCCAATTCTTGGTAGTTAAATTTCTTATGGAATTTCAAGTAAAGCATTTGTGAAAGGATTTTTATTTCTCAAAAGTTTTACTCACCCTTTTTTAATCAAGTCATTCAAAAAACAACAAAATAACACTTGAATGGGACAGACAAGCCAGGGGTAGGCTTCTTAACCATAGTCATGAACACCAACCAACATGTATAATGCCTGAACCAAACTTGTAAATTTACTAATTCATAATAAAAAATACTTTCTCAGACATTTGTTGTTATTGTTGAACTTTGTTATCTTTTTATTGCCCACTCTCTGGAACAGTTACTGCAGCACATCATACTGTTTCTGTTGCTTTGGATGTTTCAGCCATGTGTGCTTGGACCACAGACTTCTGAAAGCTTTATTTATTTTTCCTATTAAATTACACCCCACTAACACGTCAATCAGCACACAGTAAAAGTGCTTTTTCATGGATACAGATACTCTCAAAGTTGCCCACCTGTCTTCAAGGTATACTTACGACAGAGGTACTATAATGAGGAAGGGTCCGTTGATTCGTTTGTGCTCCATGAGGTATGTAATTAAAGCAATGGTCTGGATTGTCTTACCCAGGCCCATTTCGTCAGCCAGGATGCCATTGAGATTATTATTGTACAATGATACCAGCCATTCTAAGCCTTTGATCTGTGGACAGGAAAAAAAAGCACAAAGACATTATAGGGCCTACAGAGAGAAAATGATGGCTTTGTTCTATAGAGCAGCTCAAAACGCTGAATTTCCACATCCAGGCTCAGCCAAACGGTAAGGACCTGCTTTCATACCTGATACTGTTTGAGGACACCGTTCACCATGAGGGATGACTGTTTGTCCACCCTTTCAGTGACTGCATGAGCCACAGCATAGTAAGACTGCAACCCCCTTGCCAGGGCCTGAGACACACCATACTCGTCATCCACATCTTGCTTGGCGTTCCTAAGAAAAGGTTTCAAGGGAATGAGAAAGATAGAACGGGAATGTTAACTTTACTGGTGGTACAACTGCTAAGTGTGGGAGAGCAGAAACCGCCCCACGCATTGATCTATCTTTTGGGGTTTAATTGTGTGTGTATGCTGTTTTTTTTAGAAATACAGTTTAAAAAAACCACTTGACAGATTATTCCTCCTTGCTACCATCTATTTTAGGGGCAGAGACGTGGAGGTTTACATTCTCTACTTTAGTTCCGAGGCTTCAATTTCGTAGAAAAATTCTGTTTGGGCCTTTGGACAACTGGGAGCTCAGATCTGCTCTGGGAGCTCAGATCTGCTCTAGATTTGTCCTCTCTGGTTTGGGATGGATATGACTAAAGTTTTAACTTTGTGAAAGGAAAAGGGATGTCGGTAACATAATGGGAAATGTTAACAGCTAAATTCTGTACTACACTATTGATTCTTTCTTTCAGGATCATTCAAGAATCTGTTTCCCTTCTGGGTGACTGACTGGAATTTCCAGTGAAGTTGCCTGGCTCCAGACTGATTGTGCCCGGAACCTTTGAATAATATCTAAAGCTGGGGATATTTCCCATCACTGTCTACTAGAGTCTTCCCAGTTCTTTCTTGCAGAAAGGCCTGGGGAAGAACCAGAGAATGCAGATGGTCTTGGTGGGAGCTGCTCCACTTCAAGGAAGCACAGCTTGGTCCTTGTTGCTAGGTGGCACATGTTCTCCTTATGGTAACCATGGAACCATTAAAGAGTGGCAGATAGAATAGACAATTTTCCCCCTTGTCCTCTTTAAGCCTTTCCAAATCAACAATCCTTTATTACGTATAATTACATAACTGTTTTCATTTATTATTAGTTGCTAGAGGGTGGTTGTCAGGAGAAAGAAGGCGTCTATAATCAGGAACAGCTCTAATTTCAGACCTAGGATCCACAGCAGCATCTATTTCTGCATTAATATGGAGATAAAGAAGAGCAATGCTTGGGATAGCACGTTTCTTAACTGCTCCCCTACTACAGTGTAATTGTGCTACTCCTTTGCAATAGAGACTGCAGAAGAAGGAGAGAGGGGGGCACCTTAGCTCTTTCTTTTTCTGCCGTTTTGTATTTTGCTAGGCTATAATCTCCTAGGGACTATTCCCCCTAGGGAACCAAGGGGAAGGCAAACCCCTAAGGGGCTTCTGAATTCTACGCTTCCCAAGGCAGAAGATGGGTCTTTTCCAGTGTGAGCTGCCCTTCTTCACTTAGGGGAAATGTTCCATATGTATCCACTCTCCTTTTTCACTTCTGTGTAAAGAGAATGTTTAAAGAGAATGACAAAGAAAAAACCCACCACCATATGAGTCTTACTCAATAATGTGCCTTGCATCCACTTCTGATACATCATCACTGTCTGGATCTGGAATCTTTTTCTTCTCCTCTACAGGTAGAGCAGACTGAGCAGGCTGAGGTTGTTCTTCCTCTTCCTCCTGCCACAAAAGTAACTTACAATAACTTGGCACTTCTCCCCCTCAAATTGTAGCAGCAGCAGCAAAAAAAGAAAAGAAAAAGGGGGGTAGGCGGGCTGCACAGCTATCCCTTTCAATTTTTCTTTTTAAGCTGTCTAAGAATTTTCTAACATTTGGTCCCTGGATATGCATTTTCTCCTCTTTCCACTGCATTCTGTTTTTTTTTCTTCTTTTGTGACATTTTTAGACAGGAAACTTACAGAAATAGGGACCATCCAATTCTCAAAAAAATTCTCAGAGTGTTTTTGGATGAAGATTGGGGTAAAATTTGAGAACAATGCTAGTCATTTTCACTTTTTCACTGTACAACCATTAACCAAACAAAAGGGGAAACGGCTTTACATAAACAATAATAAGGCATTAAATGCCTGCATTAGAAGTGATAGTCTTAATTAAGAAAGCAGACTGCAGAAAGATTTATACCATTATACACCGACTCACAGAAAAGGATGTATCTTAGATTTTGTGTGTGTGTGTGTGTGTGTAATTATCTTTTATGATTAGAAATACAGATAGACGATTGGTCAGTACAGGCTCTCTGCACTGTCTTTGCTTAAACCTTCAGCTACCTTTGCTAGAATGTTGTGTCTCCTTTACTGCTTTCCCATGTGTAATTGCTCACATGCATCTCCACTTATAATGGTACAATGCAAGGAGAAGAATGACTCACTGGAGATACAGTTTAATTCTGCTGGACTGATTTATACTGTACTTAGGTGAAAAAAAGCAAATTTTAATAGGAAGTAGGAACTGCTAGTTAAGTTCTGTTTTCCTGATGACAAGACAAGATGACAAGAAGGCTCTATCTGAATAAACCGTAGGTAAGATTAAATAAAATACATCAAATGGTTCTTATCAAAATTCTTTTCAATCCAGGATAAAAAAATGCTTCACATATGTCTGATATTGATCTAAACAGGTCAAATGGATCAAGAGAACAATCCTCCTCACCTCTTCTTCCTCCTCTGATCCGCTTTCTTCACTGTCAGATCTTGGTGCTACTTCATATCTATTTAGATAATTATGACATTGTGAATTATTATAGAGAAATACCCCTGACAAGCCAAGTCAGTTAGAATCACTCCTTCTTTTAGAATCATTGGGAAACTGGGAGAAAGATGAAGGAAGAAACAAGGAAAAAGGAAGATGAATTCAGTTCGGTCTAATGGTTAAGATACCAGGCTAGAAACCAGGAAAATATGAATTCTAGTCCCAACTTAGCCATGAAAGCTGGCCGGGTGATCTTGGGCCAGTCATTCTCTCTTTCAGCCCAACTCAACTCACAGGGTTGGGGAAAATGGGAGGAGGAAGGAAATATAATTTGCTATCTTGAGATATTTATTATTTTTTACAATAAAGGTGGGATTAAAAAAATCTAAAAAGAGCAAAGTTTCAGTTCATACAGTACTCATGGACAAATGTAGAATTGTATTATAGGAACACTTTAAAATAGTATTTTGTAAAAAACTGCAGAGAAAATATATTATTTCTCAATATTTCCTAATGGATCCTACTTGTATATAAGATATATTTCCCAATTCCCTTAAAATAAAATAGAGAGGTGACACTCTCAAACATTCATTCTCTTATCATTCTTTCAAGATAACAAAATGTAAATTTGAAATTTCCAAACCAGTATCAGATCAACAGAATAGAAGAATGGAAATGGAAAAAAAATCTTTCATGTGATGAAATACAATCTTCCTAAAGGAAGATTTTATGAAAGTGTATCAGAAGAGATATCAATCCAAGTTAAATATCTACCCCACTATCCTGTTCCTATCAGTTTACCAGGAAGACTGGACAGGAAACACAACTAGATGAATTAATTTTACCTAAAGTAAGGGCCACATTAATAGAATCTTCCAAGTCTGAAAATATATTTTTCCTGCATTCTCTTTTTACACATTACACTCTTTTTAAGACTATAAAGTTAAGAAGAATTTCTTTTAAAGCTCTTGCTCCACCTACTATCCAACTGTGGACTACACCGTCTCTTATCAGACTATTCCCTAGACAGCGTTCTGGGCCCAGTCACCCAAGGTCATTCCTACACACTATTACACTTCAAGAAATGCCCACCATCATCATGTGTTTGACAGCTTCCTCTTCACTTGGAAAGTTTAAGAGCTCTTATTCATCCCTGAATTTGTCTAATTCCTTTTGAAAATCTAAAGTCTGGCAAACTGAGATGCTAGCTTGCTTTGACTCCAGACACAGAGTCCATTGCAACTTCAGCAAGTTTTTTAGCAATACATACAGGCTACAGTCTTCTAAAGCTTGAGGGCACCCACTCCACTGCATTGCTGTGATTATTTTTTTGAAAAAAAAATGCAGGGAATAAACATATTGCATGTCACTTTTCTTAGGAAAAATATAACAGTGAATTCTGCAAGCAACTTACCCAGGGTTCATTTCTAACCAGGTATCTAGCTGGCCAGCCTTTGGTGCATCTATGCCAGTAAGAATTTTCCCACTTTCAACATGAATCACTTTCACAGGGAGGTCACTCATTTGGCTGGTTTCATCTAAAGGCTGAAGAAATACAACAATATGTTAAAACAGTGGTTCCCAATCTGTGCGCCGCGGCTCCCTGGGGAGCCGCGGCACGATTGTAAGGGCGCCGCGACATTTCAC
>JAOYMU010000098.1:2432374-2442777 GCA_025802295.1 Psammodynastes pulverulentus
GATGAAACAATGTATTACAAAATATGGGATAAATTCTATTATTGGTGGGAAAAGAAGGAAGGATCTAGAAAGAAGAACAGAGAGAATATATAGACCAGAAAAATATGGATATAGAGAATTGTATATAACATTGAAGGTTTAAATGTGTATAAATGTTAGTATACATATATATTACGTAATATATGATTGGAAATGCATGTCAGGACGATTTCACTATGTCCAATGTTTTTAAAATGTATTTAATAAAATTTTGTTTTTAAAAAATGAGAATTTTCCTAATTTCCTGAAGCATTTTTATTGCACACTGTATAATGGTGTGCCAGACAGAATAAAAGAGAAATTGAAATTTTGCAAGTACATTCTATTTTAGTAATCTCACTTGTGAGATTTCATGAGAAAACAATGAATTTTCATTTATTTATATTGTTTATAAGACTTGGAACTTGTTTCACTTGAAGGCAATTCTAAGTGGTGTTCAGTTAATGATCCCATGAGATTTCAAATATATATTTGTTTTTAATATACAGTATATCATTTTTAGTGATATAGGCATATTATTGGCACCATTGGATCCATGGGTGCCACATTACTGACTCTCTTTTTCTTAGTTAATCAGCCTAAGTTTTCAATAGCATCAATAGCTCGTTGGGGAAAGCTCTATTCCTAGGAAAGGTGGAAGGAGGGAGCCTGCAACACTTGCATTCTAACCACTACTCCACCAGGGCTCTAGGTGCACTGTTGAAAGACCTGAAAAACCGATTTAATGACTGATCATCAAGGAGTGATTGTTGATGTGGTCATCATTTTGAAAGCACATAATCAATCAATCAAAACTCTGATTAGGCTTTTATGATTCCAGACTTCGCATGTTATATAAAAAAACATTTGAATCATCAAGGATATATATGGATTTCAAAAGAATTGTTTGCAACTTAGGCTCTCAGATCAAAGCAGAACTAGGCACAATCCTTATCTTATGTCACGGATCCTTTCTCAAAATATGTTGTCTGCCTCCTGCCCAGAATTCTGGCTTCCCTAAAATAGTGATTTCCTTTTAGCTGAACTCAGGTCACTCCAGATTCATGGATACATCCATGTAATTTGCTGGATTACTTCCTGATTGTCCTATCCAAGTACCAATCAGATTTAACCCAATTTATTTGGGAGTAAGGGCAGGGATCAGCCAAGGCTAGCCAAATGCCACATTTTTTTTTGCAAAATTTTGGCAAAACTAAACACACACACACACACACACACACACACACACACACACTACACACACATATACTGAATGAGCTTCTTTCCATTCCATTTGTATGGCCTCCCACTTGCAGACATTTTCCTTCTCATTTCAAATAGCAAGTTTCACCTCCTATCTTACCAACAAAGTCAAAGTGAAATCTACAGATCTGTTCTCTGCTGTGCACCTTAGTAACTCCACCCCATCATTACTTCAAACATAGCTATGAGCAAACCAATATTCCCCACCCACACATATATGAGCACACTGCAATTACTTCCTTAGATACACATTAACCATTTTGCTACTAGATTATTGCCTCAAGCACAAGCCAAATGGATCTCAACAAGATCCTTTTAATGCCCAGTACCCTATATTATCTCACGTTCCACTGGAAGTATCACAGCTCACTGATTCTGGTTGCACAATATCAGATTATATCATTCAATAATTCTTTTCTTGCTGCCTGGAACTTCCATCTCACCCCATTTATATGCATATGTTGGCAAAATTACAAGTTTACACAATCACACATTCACCCACTTCCACTCAACCATATTCTCAGTTGCCACAGTGACTAGTCTGGCTTTATGAACTTGATATATTTCTGGTGATCTTTGGCTCTGCCCCCTCTTTCTCAGCACTGAGGGATCTGTGCCTCTGCCATCCAGATACCTTTTCTCCCTTTCCCCATCCACTCACCTGGGACATTTGGGGGCGCAAATTGATTTCCCGAAGGTTGACGGCTTGAGGCATGAGATTGTTGAGAAGCTGGCAGAGGAGGACACCATCACGCAAGGCCTGGGCCAAATCACAGACCTGGGCCCCCTCCGAAGTCACCCTGTGGTTGGGCGGCAACACCCGGCACTGGATGACCCATTGGGCACACTGCTTCCACAATTCCATCTCCCGCCACCCTCAAGTGGCTGCCTCAGCTGCTGGAAGAGCTGCTTTCCACTACCTTCCTCGCAGCTGGGAAAGACAATGAGAAGCCACCAGCTTCCTCTTCTGCAACTGACATCAGACCACAAAGACAAGGGCCAGGGTGGGGGCTGGGGAGCTTCCTCACCCCACCCCTGAGAAGGAGGGGCTGAAAAGGAGAAAAATGAGCTCAGCCCTTCCTCCTTGAAGAGCATTGCAGTAGGGTTTTTTTTTTTTGCAGGAAAATCTCCCTTTCCCATATATCTCTAGTGTTCAAGGTCTGTTTTCTCTCATAGCAGCATCATAAAAGTGTTGGGTTGACAACTGCTGGGATACAACATGAAGAAGAGACACATCACAGGCAGATTCTTAAGTCTGAGGCAGACTTTTGTTGAATTTCTTTTGTTCAGAAAATCCTTCAATTTGTCAGATAAAATAAAAGTAACAGCAAAGAGGAAATAGTGAAAGCCACAAGAAGCAATGAATTGTAAAAAAAAAAAAAAGCAGTTTAACAATAAACACGAAATTGAAATACTTGAATTGTACCATTTTGTGAGTCTCTCGGCTAATACTAACTTTTGAATAACTCCCACTGTGGAAACTCTTTTTTGGGTTCCTCTAATATAGACTATTCACCTAGAACATCTTTAGTTAGTTGGACTGTTGGGATAAAATGTTAGTTGGGCAAAAATATAATAATATCAAATATTATCTTTCATTAGGAAGATTATGTTATGCCAACTTATTTCTGGGAAATGCCATTCTGACACATTATTCTAGGGTAATTTAGATCTTAGTATTAATTAAAAATCTATTATATGGAAAAGGTTGGTGCAAGACAGGATTTATATTTTGAGTTAATTAGAAAAAATGATTACTTTATATCATTTTTCATTCTAAATATCTAATATTATGTGTTTAGAATCTTTCAGTAATAGTGATTTAGACAAATGCTACTACTGGTAATACAGGCAATCCTCGGCTTACAACCATCTGTTTAATGACAGTACAAAGTTACGATGGCACTGAAAAAAAAGGGACGTATGACCAGTTCTCACACTTATGACTGTTGCAGTACCCCCATAATCACATGCTCAGACTTCAGGCGCTTGGCAACCAGCGTGTATTTACAAGGGTTGCAGCGTCCTGGGGCCCTGGGGTTGGTCATGAGCAGCCTTCCCAGGTAGCTTCTGACAAGCAAAATCAATAGGGGAACCCAGATTAATTTAACAACCTCATGATTCACTTAACAGTCATGGGGGAAAAAAAGGTTGTAAAATAAGGCATGACTCACTAACTCACTGCCTTGCTTAGCAACAGAAATTTTGGTCTCAATTGTGGTCATAAATAGAGGATTATCTGTAATCCATTTGGCATCTGCAGCTTTCCAAGTTTGGAAACACTCTGTTAGAAGTGATTATCAAATCCTTTATAAAATTCTCTGTGTGATAAATCGATTTGATATATAAACTTTAACAAATAAATGGAATAAAGAATTAGAAGTTCTTATTTTTCTCAGAAAGTAGGAAGAGGTATTTATACCATTCCCAAAAATGAAAGTAGTTCTTAGATTTGTCTTATTCAACAAATAATGTTTTGGACTTACTGCCAGTGTCATTTGTTATAAATAATTAGCACAGGAAATACATTGCAAATTATACTGGTTAATATTTCTCCTGTGATGTTTTTATTTGAAACCAGACAACCTATGACCCACTGCGTCATCATTTCAGAAATATTTTCTTACCAGATTCCTCAATGTCTAGCAGTGGCAGAAATTGTAATGTACTTCTAAAGTTCTTAAAAATTCAGTGAGATATTCAGATATCTGCCTTGAAAATAGCCTATGTTGAACTGTATAGCACAGTCAAACATCCAGAGTTGACCACAGGAAAGGTTTTATAATATTTTGTATTGTGTCATGAAATGTTTTTATGATAATTTTTATGCCATAAAATGTTGTATGAAATTTGCCAAATTTCAATTCCATAGGAGTCAGGGGGTTCCATATTTGGACAAATTCTGAAAGTTAGCTCATTTGAAGTGCTGTGGTTTAAAAATAGTTGCTCTATGCTGCACCATTTCACCCAGTTAAAGGTTGCACATAGACAAACATGAGAATTTTAGTAATATATAGATTGTTGACAGATGTTGATTAGCAAGATAAAATATATTCAAATCCTGGCCCATCCACATGGTCTCCTCACCAATCTCTGCCTAGTGAACTTAGAAAAAACAGCTGCGATTGATGTCAATACCGGTATAACTTTTATTTCTAAAACCAATTGCTATTTGGGGAATGAGAATATTGACTACTTCTGTAAAAGTCTCTTCTGTTGTATAGCAATTTGTTTATTAAAACAACTTGGTTTCAATCAGACTGTTTCTCTAAATCTAATTGTTACAGACAATTAGATTGGTAAAGGACAGAAAACCCCAGAATGCATCTAAATGGTTTTTGAGCTACGTTCCAGGATGCCAAGGATAAAAACTAGTGGAATACTGTACAGGGCTTGGATTATGACAACTGGGCCATGTTGTTCAGAGAAGGAAGAACCTCAAATTATTCTCAACTCTTAATGACATTCATGTCATTTTGTTGGCAACACCAAGGAAGTGGTGGTTCTCATGTGTTCTTCTAAGATGCTTCTTCAGCTCCTAGTGTATCCTTAGCTCTGAGCTTTCTGGTGATTTCCCATCCAGACAATGACTAAGTCTAACCCTCCTGCATTTTTCAGAATCAGTATTGTTGAGTATTTAGGGAAAGAATTTTGAGGAATATTCCACAGAAAAGCATATTGTATGGAAGATGATTTTTTTTAAAGTTTATGCTTGTATTTTCTTGGACTTGATAGCCTGGAGGCAGTACTAACAGTGTTAACTAACCAGATAGACCCTTTTCAAGCTTGCCAAATTGTCCCATGAACTTGGTGCTCTTTCTTCTCAGTTAACATTTATATAAAATCAATAGAAAAAAATGTATAAAATATAATTATATTCAGACCCCTATTTGATGGCTTTCCCAAAATCATAAGGATGCATCTCCACACTTGCAAAAAGACAAGTCCAAAATAATTCTGAACTAGCAGAATGGATCAAACTACTAAACTTGTTTACTGTGATAGTTTTGAAATGCAAATATTCAAATAGTCTGGGATTATCACATTTACATATTGGCATGGCTGAGTAAACTTGATCTCTCTGAGGAAATGCAAGAATTCTATTCAACTACCATTTGGTTGCTTTAACTCCATTTACTCTACTGCTAACCTCTTCTCCTTCCTGAAGTCTGATGAGATGAATCTGCGCCTTCTGTAGAAATCAGGCTTTTCAGTCTTCTGGATCAAGGGTTTGGATAGAACAGGCTCCAATATGGCAGAGTAGCTGCCATCTGGTGCATGGCAAAAAACAGGAAAGGGAAACTGGTCTGCTGCCACTATGCTCCCTCATATTCTGGCAGGTTGCAAATGCTCAAAAGGCACATGAGAGGAAAAAGGAGCAACAGACTAGTGAAATTATGGGGAGACAACTCCTTAAATAAGAAATAATAGAGATGTAAAAATAAACTCAATAATACATAAATATTTTAAAATGTATTTGAATATAAGTAGCTTGGGTTGGTAGTTGGGCTGTTGGGCTGAGCTCCGAGCTTGGCAATTTGATTGCAAATATTTCGGCACCATTCGAGGAGACATTGTCAGTGCATTTTTAATTGTGCCCCTCTGTCAGAGCACTGGTCTTTAAATGCCTTTTTATATGATGCAAATTAGTGTGCATGTTATTTGTTTGGCTACTTCTGAGTCATAATCTGACTTCGGACTGTTTGATTGGCTGGCTGTTGTTACCGAGGCATGGTCTTTGGCTTTATGTATCATCTGTATGATTTATCTGTTGTTTGTTCAGATACTCTTTCTCTCTTTGATTTCTCCTGGGTTACAACTGTAGTCCTAATTAGATCAAATTTGTGTCCTTCTGAATCTTCATGGATGGACACGAGGGATTTAATTTTGATCTGGCCTCTCCTGCAGTTTAGTTAAAATGCCCATGGAAGACAATGACTGCAATTGGAAGGAAGGAAAAGTGCCTGCAACACTGCAACAGTCTAATCTGGCCAATAGATATGGACAGGTCATACTAGTGACTCTCTCAGAATAATAGAGTTGAAAGGGACCTTGGAGATCTTCAAGTCCAAATCCTGTTCAAGCAGGAGACCCTATACCATTCCAGACAAATAGCTGTCCAATCTCTTAAAAGCTTCCAGTGGTGTAGCACCCACAACATCTGAAGGCAAACCATTCCACTGGTTAATTGTTCTTACTGTTAGAAATTTCTCCTTATTTCTAGGTTGTTTCTCTCCTTGATTACTCCACTGATTCTTTTTCTTGCCTTCTGAGCTTTGGGAAATAGGTTAACACCCTCCTCTTTGTGGCAGTCCTCAGATATTGGAACACTGCTATCATGTCACCCCTGATCCTTCTCTTCACTAGATTAGACGTACCCAATTCATGTAACCGTTCTTCATATTTTTTAGTCTCCAGCCTCCTAGTCATCATTAGTTATGTCAATGAAGAAGCATCATGGATCATGTATATGGCAAAAAACATGTCAGGAGAAGAAACACTAATATCTGAAAAAGCTAAATAAATATTAAGTTGCCATAAAATATCTTTTTAGAAGGAACCACAGTAGTGCTTGTTTGCCAATGTTTTAGTGCTGGCAAATAAAGATATAAGAAGCAAATTTTTCAAAAGGAAAATATTGCCAATAAAATTTGTTCTTGGTATGGATCTGAGGTCAAGCTATTGCTCTGGAACTGGCAGTGTTTTCAGGTTTACAGTTTAAAAGACAATAGTTCTAGGAACTAATCATTTGTAATAGTTGAAATGTAAGAGTATAAGCCTAATTCAAATAGATATAGTATCGTTGTTCATTTCTGAAAACATAATAACCACATAAAAACTACAATTATTTTGTCAATCACAATCAATCTGCAACAAGGGCAAACCACAAAGTGGGATCATTTCATCTGCCCTCCTGAATTACTAGCAGAGTATTTTTTAAGTATTTAAATTCCTGAATATCTTGCCCAAGAACCTAGTCGCCTGAGAAACACATTCTTAAACATCAAGAATCCAAATAACATAACTGTCCATAGATGTCTTGCACATGTCTACAGTATGTTTAGGGGTACTTGTTCATTATTCACGCGATTAGCTTGCTCAAAGCTTGAAGCAGCTCTTGCATGATGGAAATTGAATCACACAGTACTTCTGCAACAATGTTCCTCTGCTGAAATTCTTTAAAGGGTGCTTCCTCCTTTTTTGGGGTCCTTTGTTCTTTGTCAGCATTTTTTGGACAATATCAATGGATTTTTTAAAGGACAGATTTAGAACTTCCTTGTTTTAACAGTCAAACAGCCCCATCAAGCACATAACCATATTAATAGAAATTAATTGGGTAATTCTATGCAAGGGGGACAGGATGACAAAACAATATGGCTCCTTGATGTGGATTCTTTGGCCAAACATTTATGGAAAAGTGTGCTTGTGTGCTTGAAGATGTATTTAGAATTATCAAATATACACATAAACAGAAATACCCTGTTTTTTTAACCTTGTGTTTAATATACCCTCTGTATAATAAGAGAAAGTGTAAACAAAACATAACCCAGCATAGAATAAATGAAAAGCTAATCAGATAATAGATTTGGCTCAAAGACAGAACTCAGGGGACTGGAAGAAAAGAAACTAATGCATAGGCCGTGCTAAGTCATGATTTGCATGACTATGGGTTGATGGATTAAACATAATTAATTGATAATACGAATGTTGCTGTCTTGCCAACTGGCAGAATTCAGATATTCCTAATAAACATTGGTGTGTGTAGACTGTAGACTTAGAATCTACATTTCCATGAGGCTCTTTGTTATGAGAAATACACTGCCTCTTCCCTTTATTCTATGAAGAAAAAAATTGCTTGTCTTCCAAAAGGCAAAAGCAGAACTGGAGGAATAGAGAGAAGCAAGGATGAAGCTGGGGTGTGTGGCTAACATTTTCCCAGGAGGGTCAGATTAAAGACTAGAATTTCCAGAAAAGAGGGAAATCCAAGAAGATGGCAGGGAGTTTTCTAGTTGCAGAAAGCCTGCTACAATCAAATGAAAGGGGCAACTATAATAATAATAATCAAAAGTTGCATTAGTTCTTTAATTTCAGATTTATTGTGATTGTACTAAATCAAGTTTGATAGCCTTATTTCTATGTACAAACATTTCTATGTACACATTATAAATAACACTGAGTTTTGTGTCAGCCTTGAATCAAACTTCAGATTGTATACAAGAAGATATTGATTACATTTATAATTTTCTTATGATTTGCACAATACCATTTCTCTTTATGGATAACTTTTTATTTGTAGCAGAGCAGTACCCCCTGTTATTCACTAGAGCATTTCTTTTGCATTTGGATTTTCTATTTAGTTAATTGATCCTGATCAAAATAGCCCCATAAGTCCTTTACTACAAGGAAAAAAATAGCATTTTAAGGCTTAACATTAAAGAGGAGAAGGGGCTATTTCTCTCTCTCTCTCTCTCTCTCTCTCTCTCTCTCTCTCTCTTGTTCAATAGTAAAGTTTGGTTTTGTTTACCGCTTTGAAATTGCTTTATTTCTAATAAAGAGAAAGGACAAAACCTCTAGTTACACAGTTTTAAAATGCAACTAAAGGAGGTGCAATTAAATTATTTCAACTTTCGTATTTTTGACCTTTTAGTCACTGGAAGAGCAGCACAGATTATGAAAGGTTTTTCTTTCTCATACATCAGGGGTGGGGGAAGAAGATGATAAGTAAGGCACCCCCAGAAGATGGGTGGCAGCAGGGAGAACTACCAGGCTGCTACCCCAAAGCAGATATGACCATTACTAGGAAAGGCCCTCCATTCTACAAGCTCAGCGGTTCTGCTGTAACTGGTTCACGCAGTTCAGTAAGACAGGTCTAAATTAACCTTACCATGGATTAGTGTAATGGGTAAACCTAATGCCTGAGTGTTGATAAATGATGGAGTAAATGAAATTACAATTTGGAGAAAGAGCCATGTCTTTTAGTCACCTACAAAGTCAGATTGTGACCAGACCTGGATGCAGTATTCCAAGTGTGATCTCACTAGTGCAATATAAAAGTGGCACTATTTTTTTATTTGGTCGAGAAATTTATATGGTTGCTTACTCACTTACAGTGACTCTAGGCTGCTTACAAGCAGTAAAAACACAGTATAGAAAATTAAAAAAAAAAGAAAACAATACACCTCCACCTCCGCCGGCAACAACACACAGTCAAATCAGCCATTTGATGGGCTCCATTCCATTCTGGGTTCCCAGGCCTGTTGGCAAAACCAGGTCTTCAGGGCCTTATGAAAGAGGACAAAATGGGGGCCAATCTAATTTCTGAAGGGATGATTTTCTAAAGGGAAGGAGCTACCACAAAGAAGGCCTTTCTTCTGGGTCCCACCAGATGTACCTCCTTAGGGGACAGGACCTGCAATATTCCTTGCCTCCCCACTCTAGTTTGCCAGGTGGATGTGAGCAGCAAGAGACAGTCTATACCAGTGTTCCCTAACCCCCGAGCCGCGGACCGGGACCGGTCCATGGATCAAATGGTACCGGGCTGCCTGAGGAACGAGGTCGAGGCGATGCGGGGCGGCGGGGGGGCGGGCAGTCGAGCCGGGGACCCTGCCAGGGGGGAAGGAGGAGGAGGAAGAGGAGGAGGAGGAGCGGCGGCGGCGATGTCCCTCCAGCGCGCAGACATCGTTGCAAAGCGGGCGAGAAGAGGGAGAGACACACACACACGCACCTCGCTCGCCCTCTTTGCAACGATGTCGGGGTGTGACTGCTTGGGCCGACCGAGCGACCGACTGACTACTTGGTTTCCCGGAGCGGCGGCTAAGGCGCGGCCACGGAAGGGACGGCGCTGGTGGGTAGGTGCTAAAGGTTGGAGGCGGCAAAGGAAAGAGCTTCGTCTCGTCTTTAGGGAGCGGCGGACGTGGAGCGGGGTCACTTCCTCGCCCGTGGGGTGAGGGCTCCATGGGCCTAACGGCTCTCGGGCTCTTCTTCGGGATCCAAAGGCGCGAGAGGCGAGGGAGGTTCTCGCCCCCTTTCGCGCATACTTTTCCCCCCTTCTTCCTTCCGCGAGTGTAACTTCTGCCTCGGCTAAGCAGCCCCGAGGGCCTCTGCCACGAAGAAGACCCCGC
>JAOYMU010000098.1:2474970-2485431 GCA_025802295.1 Psammodynastes pulverulentus
TTTTTATTATGTTGTAAACCGCCCCGAGTCTGCGGAGATGGGGCGGTATAGAAATTAAAATTATTATTATTATTATTTATTACCAATACGACTTGGGAAGGATTCAGCAGATCAGCAAAATGCCAAATCTAGTGTAAACATCTGGCAAACTGCGACCAGCCATAAGTAATAGGCAGTAATAGTAATAGGCATCTTGGATACAATTCCAAAACATCTGGAATACCTCTTGAATATCACCATCTGACAAAATCACCATCTGTTAATTGGAAATGGCAGCTTTATTTGGAACAGCTTACATTGTGTGATGATACTTTTTAATACTTAACAGCAACATTTGCCTATCCAAGTCCTTGAGAAAGACTCAATGGTGAATAAAAACGCCAAATCCAGTCTAAACATCTGGTTGACTATCAGCCATAACAGCACCAAACCTATCAAAGATTTCTTTAAAGAACACTCTGAGTTTATATCCGCTTGGCTCAATGAATCTGAGGATTTCTCAAATTCAGAACAGAGCAGTTTCGTCCTCTTTTACTTGTACTTCTTCATTAAACCAGCTGTTCTTATCATAGCAACAGAAGTTGCTTCTGACCTGGAAGGGAGAATGAAATACCTGTCAGAAGTTCTGTGATGGGTCAGACAATGCTCACTGGTTCTCTGTAACCTTCGAGTGGCTCCTTGTCTTGTTCATGTATTTAACCATCTTGAGATTGTTCTAATACTCTGTTTTGTTGGCCCTCTCCTTAAATAAAGACAGACCTTCTATCTCGACCTCTCCCTCTCTCCCTCCCTCTCCCTTCCCCCCCTCTCTCTCAGGAGGCAGAATCCATGTTGCAGAATGATGGGGAGTTCTTGATTCGTGATTCACGCTCTAGCCTGGGTGATTATGTCTTGTCGTGCCACTGGGGAGGACAGGCCCTGCACTTCAAGATAATTCGTGTGGTACTCCGTCCCCGAAAGGGCTATTCTCGCACCCTTTTCCAATTTGAACAGGAGCAGTTTGATAATGTACCTGCCCTGGTGCGCTTTTATGTGGGCAACCGGAAGGTCATCTCAGATATTTCAGGAGCGGTGGTGTCTCGACCAGTCAACAGAAGTGTCCCACTTCGCTGTCTGAAGGAGCGTTTCAGTGACACTGGCCGGCCTCCTGGCCCATCAAAGGAGGAAGAAGCACTTCTTCGACGGTTCAGCTTTCGTCCTGCCACAGCTGGAGAACAAATAGGAGATGTAAACTTGCTCCGGTGAGAAACCTTGCTCCGTGGTGAAACTGCTGGGAGGGTTGGTGGTGGTCCTTGGCAGTGTGGCAGAGAATATGATATGGTACTCCTCCTAAATTATGCTTTTAAATAGACCCACTTAGAAGTGGGTGGGCACACTTGAGGCACACTTTAAAGTAATTATGGACAATTCCCTGGGTCTTGCTCAGATTTGTCGTGCAGGATCTTTATCACAGTCTATGCCTCAAAATGTGGAAAGCCTTACCAGTGAAAGAATGTGTGGTGGTCTGATTATGAAAGTCCCCAATGTCAATTAGCTTTTCTGGAAGTTTTTGAGAAATGGGGTTTGTGGGGAAGAATGGATCATATAGTTCTGTATCTCGGTTTTTTCCTCTCTCAGAACAAAAGATCGAAGTGGAAGTGACCCCAGTAGCCTAGATCAGCTGGGCCAGAGACCTTCGTTGCATGGTGCCCAATCAGACAGCAACCTATTGACTGGTGGGTATATGGAAGACTCCATATGGGCAGGTTGGCAATAAAGCAACTTTGGTCCACAAATGGTGAAAGGAATATGGTTCCTCTACTGCTTTATCTGCAATGTAATGCAATACAATACTATGCAGTTAATATATTTTCCCCAAGTCTCCTAAATGGAAGGAGATATTCTTCAGCTTTGCAGGACTATCCAACTCACCCTGTATTTTCCCTGATATCAGTTAAATTGTGCAGGAAAGCAGTGGACTAAGAGCAACACAGTTGTCTGGGAGTCAAAAGAAAAGGTACAGAAGTTGGTATGGCTAAAACTGCTCTGTAGGATGTGGAAGGTAAAATATAGAATGCGATTCCTTTCTCCTGAAAATATTTAATTGCCATTTAATGAAAAACGTGTTTCCAGTTATAAACAAAACTTGGAAAACTGAGCAGTTTGACTTAGTGTTTTGTGTAAAAGCATGAAAATTTAATAAAACATGTTGTGACATCACAGTGCACTCCTGTTCTTTTATGCATGCATCATGACATCAGCCACAAGTACATAACTTACAGGGTTTGCATTGTGATGTCACAATTCATGTTTTGTCAGTTGCCCCCTCCAACACCTTTAGAGTGATGTATATTTTACAAGACAGCATTTAATGTCTCATGATGCTTGCAGGTGATGGCTACATTGTGATACCATGCCAAAATGGGTTATATTTTCCATCTGAGGCTATATCAGTTTATAGACCATGGATTTTGCATTTGCTGACAATTCGGCATGAAAGCAGAAATAATAGCTGATGCTTTGTGTGACATCAGAGCCCACAGAAGACTGTTAGAATATAATTAAAGCCATTGCTCTTCCTCAGTTTATGCCAGGCCTTGTATACCATGTGGTTTTCCTTGGATGAGTGCTGGGCCTTAAAGGCTCTGATAGAATCCACGGCCTCTTAACACTGGGTAGCTTGTGTTGGTGACATTGAATGGCAGCAGCTGTTGGCTGTAGCTGCTAGTCAGTTTTGACCATGGCTGCCTGTCTATGTTTCCAGTGGCCAAGGATCCTGTTGAACCAATCTTGATGGTATTGGGGCTTACATTGCAATAACATTATCTTGAATATGTGCCTTTGCTTGATTAGGGAATTATGATCTAAACTTGGGGTAATCAAATGTTCTACAAGTGGGGTTTTTTTTTAGGAGTACATCTACTGTAATCAGTGATCAATGTGGTTAATCAATTGATCTTTATTTTCAGATGAAAATCTCCTGCACCATCTTCATTTAGTTGATGAACTAAATATATTTTAAAGATTAGCGGGTACATCTGAAATGTTGCATATATTATATATGGCACCATAACATCTTGTTTTTAATACTGAAATTCCCAGCATTCGATTTAATAGAAATTCAATATAATAAACATATTCAGACAGATGTACACTTGTGGCAGGGAATATTTGTGTACCAATCAAAAGGAATTACCTAACTCTAATCCGTCTGCACCCTAACCACTCATTCTTCTGCCCACAGGAAGCTCAGAGACATCACCTGGAGATCAGGACCGAACCCAACCCCCTCCCCCTCCCCTGTCTCCTGCCTTCCGCACAGGCAGTGACCCTGTCCTACGGCCAAGTGCCTCGGCATCTCATCTGCTGGAAGGTTTGGGACTGAGTGGTTCGGAAGGGCAGCTTCATTCCAAAGCTCCCCCAAAGCCTCTGAGGGTCCCTTCCATGCTGATGAGTGACTACTGTGAACTGGTTCCTAAGGTTCCTCAGGGGCCCCGAAGCCATGTGGAGCGCTTGCAGACTGAAGAGAGATGGCGTGGCCGGGCTCACATTACAGAGACTGCTTTTGGGTTCCTGGACTCTGTTGAAGCTCCTTTTCCTTCTCCCCAGGCAGAGGAGACAGAAGTGGAGCCAGGGTTTGAGCGCCCACTGCTAGAGACCGCTTCCTCCTTCCAGCTTCAGCACTTTAACTCATTGCTTTTGACCCCGAACAACAAGCCCCTGGATCCCGGCACACTCAAGCACCTCAAGGACATTTTTGCTACTCATGATTGCCACACAACAGCCCTTCATATTTTAAAAATGGATTGCCAGGTGAGGACCACAGAAGACACTTATTTATATATTATTTTAGTGATATTCAGGTGCCATGGATTACATTTATTCATATTTAACAATGATTGTTTTGTATAGTTGTATTTTGACCTGAGCCAGGACTTGAACTCCGATCTCCGCTATCAGATCTGCTTGGGAGAGATTCCTTTTCCCATGTTAGAGAGCTAAGGCATTTGGGTTAGGAGTTCTGAGGATGAGATAGTGTCTGATGAAACTTGCGCCTTTTGTTAAGTGAATCTGGACTACTACCATCTCCTAGTTTTATGAATGCTCATGGGCTGATGCGGAAGAGTCATGGGGCTCCTTTTCCATTGTTCAGGAGAAAATGCTCACTCTGGGCCACAGAGGACTTGCTTAGGTTCTGATAGACTAACTGGGCCTGCAGCTTTTGCAAGGGAGCTCAAACAGCCTACATCTGACAGAGTTGTTTTGTGGTTCATATAAGCCAAGATACAAACTGTGCTTTGCTAAGAAACTTTAACACCACTCCCATTCCAGAATTCACTTATTACCGACATAGAATGGAGATTCTAAAAGCATCTTTGTGCTTTCCTCATCCTGGTTGGCAAAACCATAATAAAGAGGTGGTAATTTGCAAGCTGGAATAATCAGAAATTTATTCTACGAGCAGCCCAAATAACAGAATTGGAAGGGAACCTGGAGGGCTTTTAGTCCAACCCCTGCACTAAATAATAATGAGGTTGATACAAGCAATCCTTAGAGCTAAGATAAGATACACCTTTTTTTAAAAAAAAATTGCCTGAGCAGAAAGTTTTTAATCCATAATTTCACTCTAGCCTCTTCAGCACCCTTATTTATTTGTAATTCGTGTTTAGTTCTTCCAGATTCAGAAAAGTAAATCTAATCTAAAACAGGGAACCTCTCGGGAAAGGATTTGAAAAGAAGTCATTAGAGTACATTTAATTAAAAATTTAATAGGGATGATGATGGAAACAATATTGTATAGGAACATAGCAGCCCCATCTAGCACCGATAAGAGGCTGTATAATATTGGGGCAAATCTCTCTCACCTCTTGGAGTTGCCCACTATAGATAGTCCTGTAGCCTCTTTGGCCTCATCTGCTATCCTGTCTTCAGATGTAGCAGAGGGGCTCAAGCCAGAGGACAAGAGGGCGGAGCTTACCTTCCGCAGGACACACCAGGCAGCTGCCTGGGCTATTAAGGCTGCTACAGCAGCATCGTTCTTTAATAAAACATCCTTAGCATGGCTTTGCCAACTTCAAGACCGTATTCCTCCTAGGGATACACATATTCACCAAGACATCAACAAATTAGTGGCTGCTGTTGAATATTCAGCTGATGCGACCTTGAACTCAGCCAAATTCGCAGCAAGGGCCATGGGGGTCAGCTGTGGCATCCAGACGCTTGTTATGGCTTCGCAACTGGCAAGCAGATGTCAAGACAAAATGGCGCTTGGCATCAGCCCCCCTTGCAGGCAGCAATCTCTTCGAGGAGGCATTAGAGCCTATCCTTGTGGAGGATAAGGACAAGAGGAAGGTGCTCCCTTCTTCTCAAAGGCACTCCGAACGGCGTGCCACTCCTTATTTTAGAAGACAGTCCTTTCGGCCTTCTGAGGCAGCCTGGGATACTTCCCAATATCAGAGGCCCTCTCAAAGGGCAGAGAGGCAGCCCTTTAGAGCAGGGTACAGGGGAGCTAGACAACAGCCCTATAGTAGAAAGGCCTTTAGAGGCTCAGGGGGATGTTTCACCCGTAGGAAATGACAACGATCAGGAGTCTCCCATTGGAGTGCGTCTCGCACTCTTTGCAGATCAATGGGAGACTACTTCCTCAGACGCCTGGGTCATCAGAACAGTAAGGGAAGGCTTGAGGCTAGAATTTCTCACCCCACCCCCGAGGTGCTTTATTCGCTGTCCATCTCCAAAGAGCGCAGTAAAGAACAGCGTTATGAGGGCAGCGGTCAAGCACTTGCTGGAGATAGCGGCAATAGAGGTGGTACCAAAGGAACAACACGAACAGGGGTTCTATTCAATTCTGTTTGTGGTACCAAAGCCCTCGGGGCTGGAAAGGCCAATTCTCGACCTCAAGAAGCTAAACAAGTATGTAGTATACAGACGCTTCAAAATGCACTCCCTTCATCCATTCTAGAAGGAATAAGGGAGGGAGAATTTTTGGCATCCCTGGATATCACGGAGGCCTACTTCCATGTACCCATATGCATGCCCAACCATCGGCAATTCCCCAGGTTTTGCTTTCAGGGGACGGCACTATCAATAGAGGGCTATGCCATTCGGCCTATCCTCAGCTTCCGCACGTTTACGAAGCTGATGGCTGCTCTGGCAGCACATCTGAGGTCGATCCCCATAAGGGTCCAGTGCTATTTGGACGACCTGCTTATTCAAGCCACCTCTTACGAACAGGCAACAAAAGATCTAAGAACCACCATAGCCTTTCTTCAGCTCCACGGGTTTTCAATCAACCTGCAAAAGAGCAGCTTGATCCCGAGTACTCGTCTGGTACACCTGGGAGCGATCATAGACACTCAATTGTGCAAGGTCTTCCTGTCTCAGGACCGCCTAGACAATATCAGACTGACAATAGCACAGATCAGATCAGAGCGGTCGGTCTTGTTGGCCTTCCTGTCACAGCTATTAGGCAGGATGATTTCCTGCATAGCCATAGTCCCTTGGGCATGTCTTCACGCCAGACGACTACAATGGTTCCTGTTGCCGTTTCAACGAGCAGGCTACAGAGACTCCAGAATCAAGGTACGCATCCCACATCGCGTCATTCAATCCCTTCATTGGTGGATATCCCTGGTGATGCTGAAAGGGACACTGTTCAAGAAGCCCAGATGGTTGGTATTGAGCACCGATGCGAGCCTATTCGGCTGGGGGGCCCACCTCCAGTCTCACATGGCTCAGAGTCGCTGGAACCAAGAGGACTTGAACCACAACAATCAACTGGCTGGAGCTCAGGGCAGTCCACCTCGCACTTCATCACTTTGCGTCCTTGGTCAAGGGCCATCATGTGTTAGTCCTCATGGACAATGTGGCAGCCAAGGCACACATAAATCGTCAGGGGGGCACCCATTCGGGCCCCCTGACCTCCAAAGCACAGTTACTGGGACTATGGGCAGAGAAGTTCCTACTATCGATCCAGGCGGACCACATATCAGGAAAGACAAATACCCGGGCGGATTGGCTGAGCAGGGCCATGCTGGATCAGTCAGAGTGGTGCCTGAACTCGGAACTATTCCATGAGCTGACTCTCCGGTTCGGCCAACCAGTCTTAGACCTGTTCGCCATGGCAGAGAACTCGCAACTGCCCAGGTTCTTCACCAGGTTCCCAGAACCGGGAGCAGAGGGAGTCAATGCACTCCGCATCCCGTGGCCCCAAGGCCTCCTGTATGCCTTTCCTCCTCTGCCGCTCATTCCCAGAGTGGTAAGGAAGATCATAGGGGAACAAGCACTGGTGCTTCTTCTGGCTCCCTATTGGCCATGTTGCCCATGGTTCGTGGATCTTACCAGCCTCTCCGCAACACAACTGTGGAGGATCCCTCCGGAGAAGATCTCCCTCAGTCAGGAAGCCTTGGTCCATCCAGACCCGCAATGGTTCCAGTTGACCGCTTGGCTCTTGAAGGGAGGATCCTAGCAAAGAGCAAATTCTCTGCAAGAGTAATCCACACGATACAAGCGGCTAGATGGCAGTCCATGGCCCGAATTTATGACTCCACGTGACGCAGATTCTGTCGGTGGTGCTCCGGAGAGCAGTTGGATCCTCTTTCTGTATCTGTCCCACAGATTCTAGAGTTCTTGCAAAGGGTTTAGACAAGGGGTTGGCCCCGAATACAGTCCGAAGACAGGTAGCAGCCCTGGCCACAGTGTTAAAAGTGGAGAATGTGAGGTCATTGGCTCAGCACCTGGAGGTCCGTAGCTTTTTGAAGGGGGCCTCTAATCTGAAGCCTCCCACTATACACAGGTATCCTACTTGGAACTTACCTAGGGTGTTGCAGGCGCTTACTGGACCACCCTTTGAACCTTTTAAGGTCAGTGAGCCTTCGGCTTTTGTCCCTCAAAGTTACCTTCCTAGTAGCTGTCACTTCAGCTAGGAGGATTTCAGAGTTGGCAGCTCTGTCAGTTAGGGAGGACTTATGTTTGTTCCAGCCTAGTGGGGTAGTGTTGAGGTTGGATCCCTCCTTTATCCCCAAGGTAAATTCCAGATTCCATAGGGCTCAGGAAATTTTGCTCCCGGATTTTTGCCCAAATCCCACTCATCATAGGGAGCGACTAGGGCACACCCTAGATGTCAAGAGGGCCCTTCGAATTTATATTAGAAGGACGTCTGCATTTTGCAGGACAGAGGCTCTCTTTGTTTCATTTCAACCAGCGTCCTTAGGACATAAAGTATCTTCTACCACTATTGGGCGTTGGATTAGGGCATGCATAGCTAAGGTCTATATGGAGCAGGCCCTTCCAATACCAAGGGGCTTGACAGCCCACTTGACTGGTAGCGCAGGTACTACAGCTGCCTGGGCTACTCAGGCCTCCATTGAGGAGGTTTGTAGAGTGGCGACCTGGGCTTCTCCATCAGCCTTTATTAGGCACTATAAGTTAGACGCCTTTGCGTCAGTGGAGGCTGCCTTTGGCAGAAGGGTCTTACAACAGGTGATAGTCTCCCCGGGGGAACAGGTGCAAGTATCTGCTCGCCCTGGACTTCCTTAGCTCTGGTATATCCCACGCATGAATTCTCCAATCAAATCAAGCTGGAGAATAGACGTTGTACTTACCTGAACGTGCCTTCTCAACAGTTTGATTGGAGAATTCATTCCCGCCCTAGCAGATAGCTTGTGATGGAGAGGGAGCGTAGGAGGAGCTCTATTTTTTCTCCAGGGGCTGCGTCTTCAAAAACAAACTGAAGGCAGAAGCCACGAGGGAAGCCTTTTATACAGGAATTTGGAGCTCAGTCACGAGGGCGGAGACTAGGAGTTCTACCCACGCATGAATTCTCCAATCAAACTGCTGAGAAAGGATGTTCAGGTAAGTACAACGTCCATTTTCCTGCATCCCTGTTCGACTATTCCTAATAAAAATAACTTTGGCTTAGATTCTATCTGTTCTCCCGTTATTTCCTGTAGCCATTTCCACATTTTTCTCCCAATATTTTTGGGCTTCTGGACATAACCACCACTGATGACAGAATGTACCCTGGGCGTTCTTACATTTCCAGCATACCAGATTGATGTTGGGAAACATTACAGCTAATCTTGCTGGTGGTATATGCCAGTGGTCGAACATCTTGTAAATATTTTCTTTGTATGCCATTGCTTTTGTTAAAGTGAAATTTTGGTTCCATATTGAATCTCATTCTTCTAATTGTATACTTCGTCCAATATTTTTGGCCCATGCTATCCTGCAACCCTTTACCACTTCTTCCAAATTGATTTCTAATAGGTATTTATAAATCCTTCATTTAAATTTTTCTTCTGATCCTGTCAATATTTTATCTAGCTGTTGCATCTCTTTGTATATCCCATTTTCTTCCATGTCTTTTTTATCTCTATTTTGTATCTGGAGATATGGCCAAGAGTTGATATTTACCTGTTGGGCTTTCAATTCTTGATTCGTTTTTAATTTTCCCTCTTCATCTAAAATTTCTTTATATCTATACATTTTCCCTAGGTCTAGTGTATTAGGATATATCATAGCTTCCATTGTAGACAACCATATCGGGACTTTCCAATAGTATTTTGCCTTTATTTTATACCATACCTGTAACAACATATCCCTTATATCCCTTATTATACTTCTATGGAAGTATGTTTATTTTATTTTATTTTATTTCCCATAAGAAGGCATGCCAACCTGCCTGTAAATCGTGGCCTTCTAATGTCAATATTCTTTTGTTGGTCAGCTGGATCCATTCCTTCACCCATATGACAGCTGCCGCATTATAATATAGTTCCCAATTTGGGAGTCCAAATTCACCCCTGCTTCTGTTATCCTGTAATGCTGACAGTTTTATTCTTGGTTTCCTTCCCGCCCATATAAACTTTAGCATTATTTTATTTAAATCTACAAAGAAGTTTTTCTCTAATTTTATGGAGCAGTTTGGAATAAATATAAGAATTTGGGTAAGATACTCATCTTTATTGCCGCAATTTTTCCTAATAGTGATAATTGTAACTTTCCCCACAACCCTAGATCCTTCTGTTGTTTCCTGTACTAATTTCATATAAGAATTTTCCTTTATTGTGGAACATTTTGCTGTCAACCATATTCCTAAATACTTGACTTTCTTGGGTGTTTGGAGTCCCACCGCCTCTTCCAATGCTTTATTTTTTTCCCCATTAAATTTTTCATCAACATTTTAGTCTTTTTGTCTATTAATTTTCAAACCTGGCACTTCACCATATTTTGCTAATTCTTGAATCAAAAAAATTTCTGACTCCAAAGGATCCTCTATAAAGAATGCGATATTGTCGATTCGACTTCCGGGACTCAGCGGCGACGGAGCTGGAGTGGCTAGCTCTTGCCCCCAGCTTCTGAAACCCGTCGTCCCGGAGGCCCTTCGGGGCCAGGTGCCCCCCAAGGGTACCTGCCGCTATAGGGCGGCTTTTGCCAGGGGTCCCCAGCCGAAACCCAGGGCTGGGAGGCCGATGCTGGCTC
>JAOYMU010000098.1:2486962-2498317 GCA_025802295.1 Psammodynastes pulverulentus
CACAAGGGGGAGACCCCCCTCGGGGCCCAGCCAGGTTTCCGCAATTCCCACCAGGTCTGGGGCCCCCTCAGAAATTAAATCGTAAATGAGGGGGGCTTTCTTCACCACAGACCTGGCGTTGCAAAACATCAGCCTAGGGCCCCGGGCTGGTAAGCCCCGACCACCTAGCTCACGAAGGGGAGGGCGGGGAGCGGGACGGGGGACCATCTGTAGCCAGCGGTCCCGCCGCCGCACCCTGCAATAACACCCCCGCCGTCCCCCGGCTCTGCCCATCCCCGACACCGTTCCAATGTTATTTACCCCGCCCTCCTCCAAATCAGTCCCCACCCCGCCCGTCTGCACCCCTCTTCCGTGCGCCGGTCCAGCTAACTGAGCTAAATCCCGCCACCCCCCAGAGACCCCCCTTCCCCCACCCCGCGCCCTGGAACCCCCTAAAACTGAGCTAAGGGACCTAACTAGGAAACCCCGGAGACCACGCTTCGCCCACCTCTCTAGATTAAAAAATCCTTCCTCGAGGCGGGCCCTCGTTAGAGTGGAGGGCCATAATTGGGTGAGGGGGGACTCTCGGCAATTCAACAACTCATCCCTTGAATATCTATAGCTATTAAAAAGGGTCATGTAAACACTAAAAAAGGAGCTCGGTGAGCAAGGAGGAGAGGGGGAAAAAATGCCTAGAATGATAAAAAAATACATAGCCTCCAATAAAGATGGGTATGAATACAGATAGTGAATCAGCCAGGTGACACCGGCTAGAAGCTATAGGCATATACTACAGTAATGGGGAGGTGGAAGGTGAGAGTTCCGACTGGCCCAGGCCAAGCGACCAGAATTTCCATTGCTAAGTCAAGTGGTTCTTAAGTGAGTCATGCCCAATTTTACGACCTTTTTGGTAGGCTGTTAAGTGAATCGCTTATAGTTGTTAAGTGAATTATGGCATTGTTAAATGAATCCCGCTTCCTACATTGACTTTACTTGTTAGAAGCTGGCTGGGAAGGTTGGAAATGATGATCACATGATCCCAGGAATCTGCCATTGTAAACATATGCTAATTGCCTAGTGCCTGAATTTTGATCATGTGACTGGAGATGCTGCAATAGTTGTAAGTGCAAGTACCAGTTGTAAGTTACTTTTTTCAGTTTGAATGGTCAGTAAACAAATGATTGTAAATTAAGGATTATCTGCAATTTAATTATTGCTTACTGTAATTGTTTTGTTTGATTTTAATTAATTTACTTACTGTCACTGTTTTTAATTTTTGTATTACAAATGTGTAGAGCATAGTTGCAAACACATTATGAGTCTTCTGAAGATTTAATGGTATAGAAATCAATTTTCTATTTAGCAGTATAGAAAATTAAAAAATAAAAATAAAAATAAAGGACTTTCTGGGAGAGCAGAGAATAAAGTCCTGAAGACAAAGGTTCAGTCATTCTCAGGAGGCCACTTCATAGTTGACTGCTGACTGCGCTTTGACATTCTCTGCATAGTCTCTAGATCAGCCTGGAGCTGGCAGATAAAAACTCCTTTTAGACATAAGCAAAATGAGAGAGATGCAAATGGCTCTGCCTATTCCCTTCAGCCACTCCCTAGCCTGCAGGTGTTCAGTTGTGGATCACGCCCCAAAAGAAACTATAGCCCAACCTATCTTAGAGACAACCAATTAAATATGAGCCAACGTGTGGCGGCAGCCAAAAAAGCCAATGCAATCCTAAGTTGCAGTAACAGAGGGATACAATCAAGATCAAGTGAGGTACTAATACCACTCTATAAAGCTTTGGTCAGACCACACCTAGAGTACTGCATCCAGTTTTGGTCACCATGCAATTAAAAAGTTGTTGAGACTCTAGAAAAAGTACAGAGAAGAGCAACCAAGATGACTAGGGGATTGGCGGCTAAAACATACGATGAACAATTGCAGGAACTGGGCATGACTAGTCTATTGAAGAGGATCAGGGGAGATATGATAGCAGTGTTCCAATATTTGAGGGGCTGCCACAGAGAGGACGGGGGTCAAGCTATTTTCCAAGGCACCTGAAGGCCAGACAAGAAATAATGGATGGAAACGGAACAAGGAGAGATTCAACCTAGAAATAAGGATAAATTTTCTGACAGTGAGAACAATCAACCAGTGGAACAGCTTACCTTCAGAAGTTGTGGGAGCTTCATCATTGGAAGCTTTCAAGAAGAGACTGGACTGCCATTTGTCAGAAATAGTGTAGGGCAGTGATGGCTAACTTTTTTTTCCTTGGGTGCCAAAAGTGCGTGTGTATGCAATAGCATGCACACGTGCATGCCCACACCCATAATGCAATGCCCCCCCGTGTCCTGCCGCGCATGCCTGCACTCCCCTCCGGCACCCCGTTTTGGGCCTAGCAGGCCTCCACGAAGCCTCCGGAGGCTGGAAATGGCCTGTTTTCGAACTTCCAGTAGCCAGTTTTCACCCTCCCAGAGCCTCCATGTGAGCCCTGTACTTACCTGGTATCCAAAACAGGCTGCGTGGAGACACCTAGAAGGGGCAGGGCGGTGTGGGCGAGACCAGCCAAAAATCAGCTGGCCAGCGGGAGGCGCAGGCACAGTGGAGCTGACCTAGGGCAATGGTTGGCTTGCCTGCAGAGATGGCTCTGTGTGTCACCTTTGGCAGGCGTGCCATAGGTTCGCCATCACGGGTGTAGGATCCCCTGCTTGGGTAGGGGTTGGACTAAGTGACCTACAAGATCCCTTCCAACTCTGTTAATCTGAATCTTCTGATGATGAAAGCTAGCTTGTCCTTCAAGGCCCAATTTGAGAACATATTTGCTGGAATTATGAGTGCTTGATGAACAGCTTTTCCCAATCAAATCTATTTAACATTGTATACAAAGAAAGGCCCAGTGCATTATTCTGCAGCAGACCATCTCAGTGTCCTGCGTGTGGACCGAGGGACAGAAGATATTCCTCTAGTTCAGATGGGATCTTGCATGTCAGCTTGACATGGAAAAACTAGTCTGGGCCACCTCCTGCCTTCTGTTCTGCCAGTAAAGTAGCAAGTAGGAATCCTGTTATCCCTTTTGAGTGAGACTTTTTCCAGATGGCAGTGACAAAATGTGCTGGAATCTTATTTGAGAGTTGCAGCAGCACTGCCATTTCTTGTGTTTTCTTTTCCCATCCTCAGGCACCATCTTATAGCTCTGGGCATTGCTGTGGACATCCTGGGCTGTACAGGGTCAGTGGCTGAACGGGCTGCCACCCTCCATAAGGTCATCCAGCTAGCTGTGGAGCTCTGGAGGCCAGTTGGCGACCTCTTTGCCCTCTCTGCCGTGATGAAAGCACTTCAGCTGCCACAGGTGAGGGGGTGGCGGTGGGTTTGTGTGGGAGGAAAGTCAAAACCAAGGCTAGCCTTGTGCTCCCAAGATGCACCACACAAAGAAGATGGAACAACATAGTTTGAGTTCAGATACTTGATCAGAAGCTCACTTAAGAAAGCTAGCTCTGGTTTCAGTCCATGTTGCTGTTAGAACGAAGGATGGAATGCATTTAATCTACTGAAATGTAAATATTTATATCCCTCTTTATTAAAGTAGTGCTTAAGTACCTGGCCAAGCCAGTCATTCCATTCTGAACCCCAGAGGCTGTGGAGGCAGCTATATTTATACTTCTCTCCTGTTTTTGAATCTGTAGATCACCCGGCTGGAGCAAACATGGAGGCATCTGCGCCAGAGCCACACCGCAAGCGCCATCATCTATGAGAAGGAGCTCAAGCCTCTCTTGGGGATTCTGAACCGGGCTGAAGGTAGGGCCTTGCAATCATTCTGGCCGACTCGTCCTTACAACTGTGTAGAGCTTCTGGTGCATTGCTCTATTTTCATGTGCAACTCAGAAGTCCGCAACCTTTTGAAGCACCATCTTGTGCACCACGGACGCAATTTTACTTAGGGCTGAGATGTAGGAACTGTTGGGAAGTAAGTTGAGACTTCAACTACTCCAGGGTATATCATCTGGGGAGCTTCCATGTAATATTGGAAGCACTCCTTTAGACTGTGAACATTTTTATGAGCTACTTAGTAAATATACTAAATATTCATTGAACCACTTTTAAAATAGTTGTACCCCTTTTTGCAATCATTTGAAGTTGCATGCATCCATTCCCATTCCAGAAAATTTAAAAAAAAATATGAGCAGAGCTGGAGTTAAGGGTGTGTTTTTTTCTTCTTGGACTCAGGGTCCTGCTTGGGGAGTTTCTGTCTTTTAGAGAAGACATCACTCGAAGTTTGATCTTTTTTAATGTTGTGATCTTGCAGTCACTCCCAACAGAATTGTACCTGCGCCAGATAATGGCCTTAAAATGCAAGTTAAGGATTAATTTTATTATTTTATTAATTTATGTGCCGCCTACCTTGTTTAGAGGCGACTCTGGGTAGTTTGAGTTCTTGTTGAGAGTTCTTGGAGTATTTTAATTAAAGTCAGAATAGCTTTAGTGTATATGGAAAGCCATATACACTTGTTCCAGAGTGAAGAGATTGCTGTTTTAAGGTAAATATTGGTGTCAATGTTTATATATTCCTATTAACTGAAAATCCTTCTTACCAGGGTGCAGAGTGTGGTATTTTTCATAGTCAAAGACTTGGAAGAGACTGTAGAGTCCAAGCAACCCTCAGAGTAGAATTTGCTAGATCTATCTCATAGATAATTATCTAGCCTCTGTTTGAAGACCTGTCACTTCATGTGGCAGCTTGTTCTTCTGGCTGACAGCTGACAGAGTCAGGAGGTTCCTCCTGATGTCTGGCCTGAATTTCCTTCCTTGCTGTTTAAATCTAACTGCTGTTTGATTAGGGTGCATTCATGCAATGGACCAGCATTTGAAAGACTGCTCATCATAGTACATGAATGCACACCTCTGTGCAGGATTGTTCCCCAAACTTTCTGACCCCAATCTACTAAGCAGCCAAAAGTTGGTGAGTTCTGCAGTCAGACTTCTCTATAGAGATTCGCATCTAAACAAATATAGGGACAACCTATATAGGGAAATGTCCAAGCCATCCCGGGCCTCCTTTGGCGAGATGGGTGGCTATGTAAATTTGATTATTAATAAAAAAATATGCCTTAACCAAATTAAATCACACTTTCTCAGCTTACAGACTTTACCCTAAAATGTTTACAGATAGTCTTCATTTAGCGACCACAATTGAGACTTATAACTCAGTTGTTAACCAAAATGGCTGCTAAGTGAAACAAAAACTGTTTGATTTTACTTCACCCTTCTTTTGCTTTACAGACAGCAAAGGTCATAAATGTGAGGATTGGTTGCAAAGCCAGTTTGATCTAGTGGTCAAGGCATCAGGCTAGAAAGCAGGAGATTGTAAGTTCAAGTCTTGTCCCAGCCCTGAAAGCCAGTTGGGTGATTTTGGCCCAGTCACTTTCTCTCAGCCCAGCTCACAGAGTTGTTGTTGTGGGGAAAATAGGAGGAGAAAGGTGTGTTGGATAATTTGCTGCCTGCAGTTATTTATAAAAATAGTAAATGCAGACTACATTACTGCTGTAATTGTGAACAGTTGTTAAATAAGGACTACCTGTAATTCCATCTGTGTCTGTGCCCTACAGGGAATCCTGTCTTCTCCCCAAAGGAGGTAGCAGTTCCTCATATCCTGCCACTTCTCAGTCTCATGGAAGGAGAGCAACTATGGGACGACAATGAGGAGACGTGTGATGTCCTCCTGCGGACGCTGGAAGCAGCTCGCTTTGTTGCCACCAACACTGGCGCTTATCGCATCAGGGCTGAGGCCAGACTTCAAGGTAGGGTTGCTCTTGGCATTGAGTGCTGGGCTTTCTCTATGTACCTTGGTTGTTCAGATTGGCTAGAGCATCCATTCCCTTTCCCAGTTGCCCTCTTACATGGGATACATGTGCATGAATAGCAGCCCAGAAGAAAGCTGTCAGAGCACTGTTGTGTGGTGGACTGCACTGGGAATACCCAGTCTCTAAGCCATTCTCGGCTGCAGCAGCTCACTGAGAGAGTTTGGGCTATCCTCAGTCCAGTCTACCTTGCAAGGTTGTTGTGGAGGGAAAATCAAGAGGAGCCTTATGCATTCTGCCTTGAGCCGCTAAATAAAAGTTGGGATAAGTTTCTAACCAATGAAAAGTCTGCCCATCTGAACTTTGTAGCTATTTTGGTGATGGAAATATGACCCAGCAATGGTTTATTAACAGCTAGCCTTGGCTAGCCTGTGCAGCACACCAGCTCTAAAAGCAGCAGTAATTTTAGGCAAGCACGACTTGTACCAGCTGGACGATTTCT
The DNA here is from genome assembly GCA_025802295.1 of Psammodynastes pulverulentus. Lineage (NCBI taxonomy): Eukaryota > Metazoa > Chordata > Lepidosauria > Squamata > Psammodynastidae > Psammodynastes > Psammodynastes pulverulentus. The sequence goes on from JAOYMU010000098.1 coordinate 2,493,234, forward strand.
GCACTACGAGTGGCTCAAAATGTCTGTTTTAATTCTATCCTGTTCCTACCACACTGGATAGGATTGGTGATTAGCCAGTGGATGGGTGCCTCAAGTAAAGTTTTGCCCCTTAAACATTGCAAAGATCTTTGGCTGGGAACCCCATGCATGATATCCAGTGGGACTGCCTTACACACACCCATTTTCCCAGCTCTGCTGCCGAAGTTGCAATTCCACTGCAGTTTTAGGAAAGCAAAATGCTCAGCATGCAGTATGTGTTAATGATTTATTAGAAGTGTGCAGCAGTCAGATCCAAAGTGGGCATTCCTACTGTACCGGCTGGCTGCTCCATAAAGGATTCAAGCCTTTTCCTGGGTTTGCAGGATAGTGGCGTGGCTCAGGAAAATTCCTGATTGGGTTCAGGTGGTGACAGTGTCACATCCTGTCACATCTCCTTAACTTGGGCATGTTTTTCTTGAGCCTGAACAGCTGCAACACAAATGCCCCAAAAGGCGTGGCTTCTTAAACTACAGACAGGTGTGGCAACGGTGCTCATTCCAGAAGGGAAGCACCTTTGCTCAGTTCATATCTGAATACTGCACACCTTTCTGAGTCACTTGTCAATCTTTGCTAAGCAAAACTAGTGGTTCAAGCAAAGGCTTTCTAAGGGTTCATTTTTGTGCCACCTTAAAACAGTGCACCATTATGGCAGTCCCACGACATAGCAAGCCATAAACAAGTTTTATGGCTGGCCAGATGTAAACCTTAAAAGCATACATCCTTCAACTCTTGATTAGAATCTCATGAGATGGTTGATTTTAATTTTATAGTTGCTTTATTATTAAAAATGATGCATCTAGTGGCATGGTATCTGTGGGTACTACGTTCCTGATCTGTAAATTAAGTCATTTTATAGCTTATCTTGATGTTTAAACCCAGCCTTGTTGTGATGGTCATTGTATTATTCTCGAGTAAAGAGTTCTGTTATACAGATAGCTCTTATGACTGGTCACTTAATGACCGAAGTTACAAGGGACCTGAAAAGTTAATTTATAACCTGTCCTCAAAAGTTACAACTGCCCCACCATCTCCAGAATCATGTGATCACATTTCAGGTGCTTGGCAGCTGGCTCGCTTAGTGGATAAGCTGGATTTGAACTTACAACCCATGATTCACTTAACAACCATTGTGGCCTATTTAAGACTGTCATAAAATTGAGTCCGATCATATGATTGACTCGACTTACAACCGCCACAACCTATGACCAAAATTCTGGGCTCAGTTGTCACAAAGCAAGGTCTGCCTGTACTCACATTGGCTATACTAACCCTTTTTGTTCTGGCCTTCTCTTACTGGAGGTTCAGTCTTATTCTGAATCTGGTATGTGTAGCTTAGCAGCTCCTTCCATTTCCCACTGGTAGGTGACGCATCCTAAGAAGACAGCCAGCTAATACCAGGATGGGCACTCTGTGTGGTACTGATTGATGTTATGGAATTGAGCTCATGTTTCCTTTTTACATCCTTTTCTCCACTCAGGATTCCAGAGCACTCCAGAACTTCTGGAAGTATTTCAGACGGAGTTCTCCCTTCGGTTATTCTGGGGCAGTAAAGGAGCGCAGGCGGAACGGGGTGAACGATACAAGAAATTTGAACGGATCTTGACTGTGCTTTCTCAGAAAGTAGAGTGAACTCATGGGAGAAGTATTTCCCCATCCCCCCCCTCTGCCAGGCCAGCTGGAATGCAAGGCAAGGGTGGCAAAGACGTTTAGTAAGCAGTAAAGAGGAGGGCCACCCTGTGTCCAGATAAGATGTTGACTGGGCTGAAATTTGAAGGCCTTCCAAGGAATGAATGAGCAGGAGGAACTCCTCTGTGGTAGACATTCCTTCTGGTTCAACAGGGCCAGGGCTTTAGAAAGAAGCAATCTGGAAACTTTTTAAACAACCTATGCAAAGGAGACAGCCTGCAATAAAGAAAGTAATTGACGGCTTTTAATCGGTATGTGCTATAAAAATAACTTTGCCCTCTACCTATTCTTGCCGGATTTAGAAATTTCACAGCATTAGTTTACAGACCCCAAAGCCAGAAAATAACAGCTTCCAGGATTGTTATCTGCACCCAAAAGTTTAAATGCGTTCATATCCAAGTTAGAAGAGCCCAAGAATCCATCCTGAATAGAAAAGCAAGCTTCCTCACTTGGAATACTTTTCCTGTTTTTGTAGTTATGATTCCCTTATGCAGAGTTGAATTCTGCAGTTAATATTTCTTCCTTTTCAAAGTATTATTCATGTATTACATGGAAAAAAACTTGCATCGGTCTTTCCAAAAAAATTTTTTTCTTCAACTTGAACAGTACTTGAGAAAAGTACTTATATTGATCGAGGTTGTCTTAAGAAGGGTTTTCTCCCTTACCTATACAAGACCTTGAGAGAAGCTCAAGCAGGGAGAAAGCTTATATGTATCCCTTTTAATATACCACCAGTGGAGGTTCATAAAAGGTTTCTCCCAGCACCCAAAATCAGACACTGAAGAATTAGGCACGACAAAGGAAAGACTTCAAACAGAATTCACAGTGGAATCCTGCTCTCTCCCGTGATCCAGAGACGGCCACCAACTTGGATAACTTTAATGAAGAAGCATGAGGTTACCCATGGCTAACTGCATCATATCTTTCTTTCTTTTTTTTGCTGAGGAACATAATAACAATTGTGGATCATTCTACTTGGCCACAATGGGAAGAGAATACAATGTTAGATGAATCTTTGGTCTGATGCAGTGCAGTTCTTAGGTTTTTATTTGACCAGCAGATGCTAGCAGCTACTTCCATAGTAAGGCATTCCCCCGCCCCCCCATCCAAGTGGACAGTACTCAGGCCCCTCTCCAGATCTACAAACAACATTTGCACAGAAGCACTGCCTGGTTAAGGACAAGTGGAGGTGAGGGGAATATTCCCCTAACTGATCTACCAATAGGTCCAGTGTCAGACAACAAACCTGCTTTCTCCTTCCCCTCTCACATGCTGCCCCCACTTTGTGCTGTTCTACGGATAGGCAGCAGCAAGCAGGAACTGTTGGCTGCCTTGGCATTTGCCTCCTGCTTTTTCCTCCAGCTCTCCCATTCGGTGTGGTGATGAACTGTACACACCTGGAAAGGTAGAGGATCATCCTTTAGCTCCCAAATAGTGATGTGAATGCTGCTGATGTTAAAAAGTCCACTCTTGGAGGCCAGAGGGACAAAAAGGCGACTTCACAAGCATCCACTAATTAATTTCCCCCTTACTATTTACATAAAGTGTAAAAGGCACCCAGAAATACATTCTGCATCTCAAGAGAGAAGGGAGGGGCAAATTTTGGCCCCTTCCTTCCAAGGCTGGAGGGATAAGAGCGGAGGCCATGTGAACATGTCATAACTGAATGGTAAAATAAATTGGTCACTGTATAAAACTACTAAGAATACATTAGAGTGTTCTTTAAAACAAACAGAGACAGGAGAGGAAGAGGCCAGAGCCACCTGCTTTTGCTTCTCATGTAATGTATTCCCAAGGGGGAAACAAACCCGAAGACTCTGCCACAGGCACTTTTGAATGGCTGAAGGAGCCAGGCTAATCAAATCCAAGAAAACTATAAAGTGCATTTCAAGGAAAGAATATAGAGATGTTGGTCTGGCGCCTTCGGCCTGCCCTCAGACAAGAAGACTATGGTGACCCTTGCATCTAATTGAAGTAGCACTGGGAGGGACTGGTGTGCCCAGCATCTGTCCTCCTCCCTCTCTGCTTCTAGTCAAACAACAGGAATAGCAGCAATCTTAAGGATGCACATTCCAGGCTTCTAATTCAACCTGGTGTCCTCCTTGAATATGGACACACACACACACACACACACACACACACACACCAAGTCCCCAAGCGCCCACAATCCCCTTGAGGTTTGGACAGTCTACTGAATGCAGCATAAAAGCAGAAGCTTTTCTCTGGAGAGAGCCCTTTGCTCTGACCAACCTGACAGAGAGGAGGGACAGTCGGCTCTGCACTTGAAATAGGAACCACATCCTTTCTGCTTATTGCAGCCACATTTCATCTGATGGGGCAACTACCACAGTCCAGAGCCATGAATTCAGGAATCTTCCCGTATGCAAAATTGCACATTTTTATCTACTTTGGCTGAAGGGTATTTCCTATGGAATATTTTGTAACTCTGCCATGAAGATAATGGAGGAAAGGAAGAGCAATTACTAGCTGGAAGTCAACCCCCTCTTGTACTTCCATCCGAGGCCTTGCTTTCAGCTGGCTACAGCCATTGTTTTGTTATTCTGCTAGTCCTTGTCTTGCAGTAGTGATTTGGTGCAAATTCCTTCTTTTACCGTCTTATCCAGAGCAAACATGGAGCTGTTTCCAGGCAACTGAAACTCCACCCTTCTTCCACTCAGACATTGATGTTGGTGCAGCTCTTGGAACTTGGCTATCAGTCCCCTACTCAGTTCACACTCAGTCGCAAATAGGAGGTAGGGACGTAACCCTCGCCCCCTTTACTACGCCTTCGTACACGTGTCCACCCATCCCCTTTGTCTTCCTCCATCAAGTTGAGCTCTTCACCTTCCTGCATGGAGATGGTGCCCTCACTGGAACCTTTGGGAAGCAAGCAAACGAGCAAGGGCATTGATTAGCTGAAGCCAAGAATATAAGGGAGGCAAAACTGTTCAAACCATCAGAGTATGCAGCAGTTGCCAGGGCAGAACTGGGAGGGTGGATGGGTGAATGACGTGCCAAGGCTTTAAAGCAGGATGTGAACCAGACTAAGGAGTTACCGATACATAGCCCTTTGTGGTGAAAAACAGTGCAATTAAAAAATAGTCTGGGCAAAACTAGTGAATAGCTTTGAGCCATTTCATGCTGAAGCTTGGACAACTCAGTTGTGATTGCTCTTCTGAACAGAAGCCTGCTTACCATTAAACTCCCATAAAAGTGAGTTATGTAACTCATGTAAGCCAGAACAGTTACCGCACTTCTTGAGTGAAAGGTTGGGATTTAAAAACCCAAGTATCTTTTCTTTTTAAGAAGCATTTCTGTTCAGAGTCAGTTGGACTCACGCAGTGTCTAAATCTAATTAA
>JAOYMU010000098.1:2502361-2514325 GCA_025802295.1 Psammodynastes pulverulentus
TAAAGATTAGGCTAGAAACATCACCAGAATGTTTCCTTCCTGCCTTCCTTACAGGATTAGCCCTGTAAAGTGGAAAACAACAAAAGGAGATTTCTCCCAACAACCAGTTCTCCGAACTGCTTAGAAAGTCAACAACTGGTTCTCGTGAATAGGTGTGAACCTGTTGAATCCCACCACTGCTGGTAACTGCTGCTTGAAACTGACAGGATCCTAAGCAGTTTCACATTAGAGTAGGGCTGTCAAATTCACGGCCTCCGGGCTGGATGTGTCACGTGCTGGCCATGCCCACTCCGGGTTTAACGAAGGGGGAGAAAGTTGCAATATGTCACGTGATGCCACCGTGACGACTGCTCCAGAGGCTTTTATTTGCCTCCTATATGGTGTGTGTGCTAGGCAAATAGCCAGAAGTAAAATCATACAGTTATGGTCATATGATTCTCAATTTGTTGACCACTTTGCGTAACAACAAAGTTGCTGTTTCCAACTGTGATGGCTAAACCAGGACTATCTGTTAAAAGTTTTGTCAGGGGAAGGAAATCGGTCTCCAGCTTGTGGAAGGAAAAAAAAAGTGCCCTCAAACCTGGACAGGATGTGGCTTTTCCCTTCAATTCCAGTTTAACTTCAGTGAAAACACAGGATTGCTCGAGAGGAGGAGCAACTGGCCAGATCCTGAGGAAAGACCTAGGAATCCTGCAGATCAGGACCACTCTCTCCGGGATTACTCCTGAGGAACCACAGCAGCTAGAACTGCAGTGCGAGTGTCTCAGCCCCATCTTAGGACCCTCGAAGAGGCTCTAATGCCTGGTTCCTCTTCTTTGACTACTTGCGCTCACCTGTCTTTTTCATGGGAGCAGTTGTTGTTGTTCAGGGCACTGGCAGGATCCAAGTGGCGGTTATAGCGGGTAACCGTGTCAGGGCGGTTGCTCAGCATCCTGCTCTCGGCATCTGCCAGCCAAGCCTAGAGAGAGAGAGCCCAAAAGGCGGGCGTGGATCATTATGGCTTCCCTGCAGAGGTTCTGTCTCTCTGCCAGCAATGGGGCCTCAACCACGTGAACGTGGCTCTGCTAATGTAACGCCCAAAGGCAGAACACTGGCTAATGGATTGCCAAGCCCCGATGCTCTAAAGAAGGCATACAGACTCCCCCCAGGTTTACACCATCCTTGTTCTGACCAGGCTTTGTCAAGCACCGTCCAGGGCAACATGGACTTATGAGGAGCACTTGGGAGAGAAAATTGAAAAGAGTACCAAGCTCCTCATGGCCGTTGCCGAACACAACCTACTGGTAAGTTCCCTTGTGCAAATCTGCAAACAAATGGCAGAGTTCTTGGCCCTTGAGAAGCTTTAGTTTCTGCTCTGAGCAGATACACGAAGCTAAGAAGTCTAGAGCTAAAATTCAGCAATAACTGGCAAACTCAAGCAAGCAGAGAAATTGTACAAGACTTACTGAGAGGTCCCCCTCTGACCTGTGCAGAATGACAAAAGTCACCACAGAAGCTCTAGGTCCTTAATAAAGGCTTGACCCCACTCTCCTCTGGAAGCACCCAATTCAGAGTCTCCTATTAACTATGATTCAGCAGGCCAAACTTCTGCTTCTACCACCCTTTGCTCAATCCACGATTCAATGTTAATTACTGCCCTATTCAACAAGGTTACTTGTAATGCAGCAGCACTTTCAGGAACACATGACACTTTCCAAAATATTGGGAATACTCTTAGAAACCCTCCAAAAGTTGCACTTGGACGGTATTTTCAAAAGTTAGTGAAATGAAAAATAATTCTGAATGTAATCAGATGCGTGGCCTCCCCTTTCTAAGTCCTTACTTCACATTTCTGAATCTCTAGACGCAACCTTTCAATATTGCCCAGTGTCTCTGAGATCTTTGGCTCCAAGCTATTGGGGTCTCCCATCTGTGGGGTCTTTTGGTAAACATCCTTCATCTTATTTAAGGCATCCCTGAAAGAAGAAACAGAGCAAAAATGGTTATTGAGAGAAGTTACTGACAAAAGGGCAATCAAAATTCAAAATATTTGGAACAAAGCAAGCCTTCATTAATAAATTAGTATTAATAAACAGTTAATGAAATATTGCTGATTGCCTTGTTAGCTTGATTTGCCCACCACCACCAGATATGGTCTGTCCTCACCCACAGGTCAAAATATGTTTTTTGGTTTTTTTTGCTATACAGGTAGCTGTCTATTTCTACCATTCAAGAATCTTTCTAAACTTTAAACATATTGATTGAGGTTTTGTAAACTTGAGTACATTTCTTCAGTTTCATTATGAGTTATCCTAAATGTTAAAAGTTGTACCAATTAAAAGCTGTGGGAAAATTAAATGTGAAAAATTACAAAGGACAACAATTACAGTAAATGCTGTATGTGTGAAAATGCAGTGATAATCAGCAGTGAATTCTGTTTATGAATTAATAGAACATCCTAGAATTAGTAAACTAATTACCAACAACTATAGTGGGACAGAAAAGTGCCCTTTAAACTCAGAAGCTACAGTTGGAACAGTAGCTTGCTTGCTGATCCAAGTTAACTGGCTTAGCATAACAGCATCTGTTCTCTGAGATTTGCACAGGTTGCTAGAAGGTGTTTAGTTTAGTCCCAATTCAAGGTGCTGGTGAAGTAACCTTGCTGGGTTACTATTTAAGGTACCTAGATGGTTTAATTAGGGAGAGGATATTCTGGGTGCCCACCCTGAAAGAAAATGTGGGGAGCTGGGACTTGGGAGTTTCTCAGGAACAGCTCTCTTCCTCTGGACAGCTTTCCTCTCCCTCTGAGGATGCTTTGGAAAATGGGATCCTCCAAGACAAAATTCAAACTTGCTTCATCACAACAATGGGTTATTATTTTAAGTACCGGTAGTTATTATTTACTGGGTTTATTAATGTTATGATTTTCAGCAGCTTATACATTTTGTGAAATACGTTACAGAAAAGAAAAACTCTGATATGTTTGTAATAAGACAATAACATGTTAAACAGTGCATGTAAAATGGTAAAAAAGCCATGTCACAATTAAGCTTGTATTTATAACACAGGGCAGGGAGATCTTTTGCACCTCTGAAAAGTCTTGGAAGCATCACACATGCCCTAGATTAACAGTGCAGATGGATTTCTGAAAAATACATATTAAACTCTGCTACTTCTCTCTTTCCCCTGTAAAATGGGCAACCAATGGGATGTAGGTGTGGTGTAGAGGGGAATGTCCCGCTTTGTTAGTAATACCTTCTTCTCACTCCTAATGGTGGAAGAGTGGGTTAGGTCTGGCCAGCTGGGCCCAAGATGGCCTAGCTGTATATTGACTCTATATGACCCAAATGGGTGACAGACACAGGATTAGGAGAAGCAATTAAAACCTGCAAGAAAGTAATCTTAAAAAAGGGGAACGTCACCAAAATGACGTTCCCCCCACTAGCTCAAAGCACACTGAATTTTAAGGGTGAAACTGGTCATGCACTGCCTCCTGGTGGTCACATCATGTAAGGAATAATGTATGATAGGATTCAACCTGACCCAACCTACACCATAACACTTAACATACTAACTAAAATACTTATATTTTTTCTTGGCACTGACTAGTTGTCCTGCAAAAGTTTGAAGTGTACCCTTTCCTTTGTGGCTAAAGTCTACATCAGAATGATTCAGAGTGCAGAACGTAATGAAGATCATCCTTTCTAGCCTTGGCTTTTTTGTCCAATGAAATCTATTGGAGAAGTTGACCGAGTACCATTTGCAGCAAATATTACCTGTGGGATTCTGGGCCAAATGCTGTACTGCCCTTCCCCCTTGACATTTACTTTTAAAGAAGTAGCATACTTTTCTGTGACATACACAACTTTGTTTCTTGGTTCTGCTCCTACCCCGGGCACTCATACTTTTCTCTCAAACTCACACATCTAACCTTATTGCCCTTCCTACCCACCTCCATCACATGGGCTATTTTGGTTTTTACTAGGGCTTTGTGGCAAAAACTCAGACAGGTTAGAGATATCTTTTTTGGATCAGACCACAGATCTTGGCTTAGTCTTGAAGTCTCCTACAAAGTTAAGTCCAATTTAACCTATGAAGACACTGGAAAAGGAGATGCTCTCAGTCCTGGGTTGCAGAGAACATAACCAAGGAGGTAGGCAGAAGCAGAGTGCACATCCTGTACATCCCTGTGAGGATCAGCTCTCAGAGCTGAGTGGGTTTTTTTCCTTCCAGATGCTGCAGCAGCCACTGTCCTTGCCACTTAGCTGTCCTCATCTCCTCTTCCACTGCCTGCTTGATCTCATGGAACTTTTGCTGTTGCCAGCTCAGCCACAAACGGAGCAGATGCAGCCCAGGAGGCTGACAAGAGTTCTAGCAGGCAGGAGACCTTTAGATGGTGGGCAGGAGGCAGGACCAGGAAAGGAGAGATGTGGCAAGAGTAGGGGAGGTTTTGCTCCGGCTCAAAACAGCTGCAAGTGCTTTGTACCCCTAGAACTGGCCCTGCTCAAAAGCAAAATCACTGGTTTTTGCTTTATGTTAGGTGAGACTAATAGCTAAAAAGATCTTTATTGTTAAGCAAGCTGCAAAATCTTCAAACAGGAAAGGACCAAAGAGATACTTTTTCTCTTCAATGAAGGCTGAGTAGCTAAAACTTGATTGTCAGGGATATTCAAATCAATATTAATCATGGAGCTTGAAAGAGCCAATTTTCTGAAATCTTAGATTTTTTTTACTTGGAAAAAGTTAGTTTCTTCTCTTTCTGGACTGCCTAGATCACAGGAAGGACATCAACAGAATGTTCTGACTCTAACCTTTGATCCAGCTCTTTCTGCAACTCCCGGCTTCTTTCTTCAATCTTCTGTTGTAATTTTTTTCTCCTCTGCTCTGGAGGCAAATGACTAAAATCTTCTGTGATCACAGTCTGGCAGTAGGAAAAGACAAATATCATTTCCCCCCCAGATGCTTCTCCGCTGTCCGCAAAACCAACTTTTCTCCCACAGGCTGTATCTAAGTGTGCTACTTTTGAGAAACATCATTTTCCATTGCACAGAATCAAGATAGGCAACTAACAGGCTGTAGGAAACGATTCCCTATAGCCCCAGAATCCTGTTGCATTATAGGGGGGATGCTGTACCTACTTAGCTCTGATTATACAGCTGGGAACAATCTTCAAATAAATAATGCTTTAAACATTGAACCACCTCCTTTCCCATAATGTTTTGGGGTTTCAATATCCAGAATTTCAAAGGCTAAGGATTCTGGGAGTTGAGATGCTTTAATATATATATTAAACCTGTTGGTTATGGTATTTATTTCTCCTGTGGAATTCGAAGTAGCTGGGAGATCTATGTTGAGGAAAGATGATCCATTAGCAAAATAATAAGACCCCAGTAAGTGAGCTCACACTTCACAGTACATCAAAACTAAACAAGCTACATTGTGCCTTAGTACAATGAGGGAATCCAGCCTCATATGGCATGTGAACCAAGATGATGTCAGAACCTTGTGACTTACTCCTTACATTCTCTTGAATTCTCCTTACATTCTCTTGAATAAAACAATTAAAAACCTGCAATTTTAAGGTATTTTCAAAAGTCATCAAACATTTAGGGTCTTCAGTTCAGGAGGACACATTTTCAAGAGACCTGGAGCACCTAGCTTGGGGCAAGGAGAAGACCCACAGAGAAAATGTTATTTCAAGTAACCTGGAATGATGCTGGACAGGACTCTAAACTGAAAACCAAGATCTAGTCTTAGCCAGTAATTACTTATGAGTAGACAGTGATTCTTAGCTGGATGTTGCTGCAACTATTCAACATTGGAAATGTAGCCACCTCCTCTGAACCATATTTGCCATGAAAATATGACTGGTGAGATTTTGCTGTGTACTGAGGCTGACTAGATTCAAGTCTTTTGGTATTTTTCAATAACACGGTCCTTATGTCTTCCTTAAGGAATTACTATATTGATAACTTGATTGATCATGGTGCTTGCTGTTAAAAGATAATCTATCTCAAGTTAATTTGGCAATATTAGGGCTGAGAATTTTTGCCTTCCTCACGTGGAGACTTATGACTTTGCTGAGTTGCATAAATCTTCCCATATTCCTCATTTCAAATCTTCTGCTTTTATGACATGCAAACATGTGAATCAGGTGCCAAATAAAACTGAAAATGAGCCTAGTTCCCTGAGAATTGGAGCAACTAAGCATTATCTTCTGGTAGTTACAAATTGAACTGGTTTGGACATGGACTGTGGGAAGAGTAGTATTAAAATATTAACCATGAATATCTCTAAACATGTGCATGCGTGCAAAATTACAGGAACACGCTCAATCAATGCCCCATCTCTTTGCCTACATCTGCTAAGATACTTCTTTTATACATTTTAAATTTTATGTTCTTGTATTTATGTCTACATATAAAATTTTAATAACGATGCTTCTGACACAAATAAATAAATTTGTCTACCTAAGTACTCAAAGCAGGTTACAGCAATAAAACAAAGTATAAAGCATAAAAGTAATATCAATATAATTACAATCAGTAGAAGTCTTGCTTACTGCGAAGTAGGAACTATTACCAATTTGTGTAAAGAATTTTTTTAAAAAAGGAAGGAAAGGACATTTTTACTAAATGGACATTCCACATTCTCCCACCACGACCACTCTATGGCATTCATGGGCAGGTGAAGAGAAGGAGGAGCAGCACCCAACTACGGTTCAGGAAATAGGTGCAAGAAGTGCAATCAACGTAACAGCTACAGCATCTGGGCTTTTTAAGACTGGGGATATTCCATGGTATGGAAAATGGGGACAGTAGTTTTCCGCTTTGATAGGGAGGTCATCTGCTAAAACAAACTTTTGGGAGACCCATAAATAATCAAAGGAAGGTCTTTTTTTTTTTACATAACACAATTAAAATGAGGAATTTGCTGCCATTAAACATGGCTATGGCCACCAACATATCATTTAAAAAAATGGGACTAGAGAAATTCGTATGTAATCAGACTATCAGTGACCTTGGGGCTGCTTACTCCCTCCAGAATCTCATGCCTTGAATATCAGCTGTTGGGGAACGATGGTAGTGAAGAGCTTTCCTTTCCATACTTGTAATTTCCTCATGCTATGGAGCAAGAAGGTTGGATGCGAACCCTTGTCCTGATCAAGCAGAGCTCTTAGGTATACTGTCTCTTGCTTTCTCTTTTGCTTTGTCACCCTTTTAAAATTTCTAAAGACACTTGGTCAAATCTTGGTTTAGTTCTGCCTTACCAACACAAAACTTACCAACAAGGAAACTGAATGGATTTTCCCACTAGAAATGTCTTTTTTCCACATTCACTGAACTGAGCAATTACTGCTTCAAAGGAAACAGCAGAGGGCTAGGACCTAGAGTGTGTATGAATTTTCATCTTATCAGCCCATAAATCACAACTGACAATCTACCTGGCAGGTGCCTTTGGTGGTGGTGGTGGTGGTGGTGGTGGTGGTGGTGGCAGCGACAGCAGCAGACATATGACAGTGATTTAAGCAAACAAAGTTATCCACTTACCCCCCGTTTGAGGCTGCGGAAGGACGTGATGCGGGGTTTGACTGTCTTATTGATCTCGTTCAAACAGTAAGACAGAGGGTCACGGGTGAATTTGGGGGATGGAGGTCCATTGATGGCAGAGGAGGAGGGGGAAGATGAAGAGGAAGGGCAATTTATAGGGGAGAGGGGAGGGGTTGGGAGCTAGCGACAGATAAGGGCCATGAACAAGAAATAAAGAAAAAAAACACACAAAAGGATGGGAAGAATATATTGTAAGAAAATAAAAAAACACGCATAGAAAAAAAAATCCCGCCACCAGAAAAACTACAGTACATTCCATCTATATTGCATATATACTCCTAATGGAAAGGACTACTTTGTCCAATAGTTGAGAGGGGTTGCTAGCCATCTGTTTTCAGTAGAAACAGTGGGTACATCGGCTACCACATTTACCAGGCAAGGCAATAACTATAAATCCACGAGGTCCAATATAACAGGAATGTACTGTAACAGAACCCAAGAATACATGGGAAGAGACAGCAGCACACAAGGCACAGAAACACCTGGTCACCGGGGAGCAAATGAAAAAAAATGAGTGTGGCAAGATGCAGAGCTGACTTGGCGTTGACATATCCCAGGGCAACATGGTATATTTCCTTCCCTCCCCCCAGCTTCCCCTCCATCCCCAGTCTGATAATCTGACTCTCAAAATCTGTTATATGGGAGGGCTAAACTGGCCTTAAACTTCAAAGTTATTGTCTGAAGAGAAAAGGTCCAATGTTAGTAGCCAAAGATGGAAAGCCTTTGAGGAGAACCAGAGGCTACTGCTGCCGCAGCACTTCAGAGCATGCATTTAACCCTTCTCACTCCTTCAAGGTCTTGGGTTTTTTCCTGGGATTGGGCTGCTGTTGCCCAACACCATTAAAAGCGCAGTGTATTAAGGAGTTGCAGAGCGGTGCTGGATGGGCTATCTATCCAACCATCTATCTTCTCTCCAAGGTCAATACATAGATCCATCTTTGCTGCAGCCAATTTAAGATGGATATAGATATAGATGTGGAAATGCCTGTTCAGCTCAGAAGAACTTGTTTGTTTTGCTTTAAAATCTCTTGAAGCACTGCTGACAAGATAAAATGTTCTAAGTAGGAGATAGCAACCCAAGTAGTATTGAGTTATATTAGCAGGGTGAGACTGATCAAATCTCACCTCACTTCTGAATTGGTCTTATTTGTCTTAGGCTGCTTCCTCTCCACCCCCTTCTGTAGTACAACAAAGACAATATGTACTGACTTAAGGTTGTTTAGGCAACCAAAAAGGACTCATGTTTAATAGTATAAAGCTTTATCAATTATAATGTTTGCCAAGCTTTGGTGATTGTATGCACACTAAACAGGCCAACTTTTATTTAATGTTGACTTGTAAGTTAAGGAATGCAAACATTCTCTTATATAGTTTATTAGGGAAAGAGAAAGTAATTTGGGACAGTTTATAAACTGGTTGCTCTGAAGTACAGTAATTAGTCTAGAAAGTTAAAGGAATCACTACTGCACTACTTCAGGTATCTCTTGCAGGCTCAAAAGCAGCTTAGCAAGCTCCTTAGGGGAGAATTCAGGAATATCATTTTGTCTTTCCTGCCCTGAAGTCATTCGTGAATACTCAAGGACAAAAGGCAGCAAAGTTCACATATGCACAGAGGCAAGGAGGCAATATGGAGGACATGGAGGGAATTACGCAGTAGGAAAACAGAGATGTAGGCAAAGTAGAGGCCAATTATAGATGTGAGCAAAGGCTTTTGTGCAGCATCTGCATTGCAAGATTCATAGGGCAGATGTGACTAAGAAAACATTTGTACCCAGAACTAAAATGTTAGGGATGGGAGAACACGCTCAGTTCAGACATAAGGCAAGAGAGTTCAGGACTCTCTAGATGGCCACGGCAAGTAGGAAAAAGGGGCCCTGGGTGGATGGAAAAAGGAGGCCTTTGTTAAAGCACAGGCCAGCTGAAACAGTGTCCTCGCAAAGGCTATGAAGGAATCTCTGGGGAAAATTGGTAGGAAACAAAATGAGAGCTCCCTGAAGCAGCCCTTGGCCTCTGACATCATCATCTCCAGCACATAAGCCCACGGGGTCATCTAGGGACTACAGGAAAAAGACAGGGGCAGCTGGGAACGGCTTCTTGGAATATGCCGTTCTAGGGCAGGCTTCCAAGGCCTCCACAGTGGGAGGGCCTTGAGCAACAGGAGGCTGATGAGATCCAGTGGCGGAGAGGGAAGGGATTTTCTAGCTAAGGCCCTCCAGCCGCAGATACAATAGCCAAACACTATCTTGGCCCAGATTTTCCCGAGCAGCATTGGTCTGACTTAGAAAGTCAGAAAAGGAAGCTCTTTCATGAGGACTAGTGCGAACAGCTGGAAAGAAGAAAGAAGTCAGCCAAAGAATGAAGGGAGGTGGCAATGAGTGTTAGTATGGTAACTTGCAGACTTCCGTAGGCTATTTCAGCTGAGAGATCTGCTGTGGTAGGCCAGTAGCCTGAAAGGCAGGGGCAATTAAATGCAATAGGACTGCTGTGGAAATCCTGGATTTCAGAGTAATATCCAAACATGCCAACAACACTGTGATTATCCCCTTCCTTCCCTCTATCCCTGACCCCAGATACCGCTGGTCTGTGAATCCAGGAGATATTAAGAGAGAGAGATGTCAGAAGACCAATCGTTCTCAATTACCTTCAGGATGCTGCCAGCCCTCCATATCGATTCTCACCTTATTCTTCCTGCTGAAGAGCCAGCGTTTCCCCTTGTTCTTGCCTAGCAGTCGGGGTTCCAGGCGGCCATCCAGTGTGCCCCGGGGAGTTCCCAGGCTGCTATCGGAAGAGGTGCGGTTCATGGGTTGGCTGAAGTCTTCAAAATCCATGTCTCCTGGCCTTTCAAAACCTGATTTGTGCA
This sequence comes from Psammodynastes pulverulentus, assembly GCA_025802295.1. Lineage (NCBI taxonomy): Eukaryota > Metazoa > Chordata > Lepidosauria > Squamata > Psammodynastidae > Psammodynastes > Psammodynastes pulverulentus. The sequence continues at coordinate 2,512,811 of JAOYMU010000098.1, forward strand.
GTTCAATTAACATTTGCGAGTCCTAACAGAAGAAAAGCATCCTTTTGAAATAAAGCAGGAAAAAGCTCACACAAAAACTGTCAACCCAGCTCCAACTGAGCCTGCAATAGAGATGAGTAGCAAAGTTCCATATTGACCAAGAATGGGATCTAAGAGCACCATTTCAGTCATGCAATCGTAAGAGTAGCTTAAGTGTATCTTCTCTAGTAAAGGTCAAAGAACAAATGTAATGTTGAAGAAATTGAATACCTTTTAATTAAACAAAGTAAGTTATCTCTTCCTGGTGCCTGTCCAGGAACAGGACTGTTTCTAAGCACAACCATAATTCAAAGGCACAAAACATATTTGTCAGCAAAAAAACCCCAACATCCCCAACTTCCCCAGGCAAAGGATATTAGGTGCCACTGTTGGAAAGGTTGGGGTTAACAGAAAATCCGCAATCTTTTCAGCCTCTACCATACACGGAGGAATAAGGTATCTTCAGACACCTACATTTTTTTCATCAACCACCTCTGCAGCTGCCTTCATGCCTTCCAGGCATTTGCCAATGATCGGCATGACCTGCTGTTCTATCTCTGAAAAGATGCTATAGCCTCCCTTGAGACGCCGCGTCCGTCTTTCATCCATCTCTTGCATCTTCTAGAAAACAAGCAAGAAAAAAAGGACTAAACAATAACTGAGACATGAGGATTATTCACAATACCCAATTGCTGTTGCTTTAGATAACGCTACAGGAGACTTTCTTATTCACAAAATAGTAGCCACAATGGATTTGGTCAGTCCCAAACAAGTTGACAAGAAAGCTAAGCTGGACCCCAGAATAGTCTCAAACACACCAATGTAATGTTTCTGGGCCCCTTAGGTATTCCTGCAAAGAATTATGACATTGATACTAGGGGATGTTGCTTTGCTGTGCAGCACAATAGTTTCCAAAATCACTTTTTAATTAAAAGACTATGTAGCATGTATGAGCCTGTGTGTGTTGCCTCAGGACTTGGGCCTCTCCTCCATCCTACTTAACAGCTAACATAAAACCATTGGGAGAGGTCACCTATCAGTTCTAGACGAAGTATCATCAGTGAGGAGATGATACCCAGGACTGGGCAGGAGATACCATGGATGCTTCAATTCAGTGTCTTTAGGCAATGGGAAGCTGGACTGGACAAAAGTTCCTTATATTTAATCCTAGGAAGAAAAGGGTGGCTAGAATCACCTGGATCCAGGGGTAACACCATCTTTTGTTCTTGATGGGTTTGTACTTCCCCAGATCTAGAAGATTCCTGAGCACTCCCGCAACAAGTGAAAGTCATGGCTTCACAGCTGGCAACCCAGCTAAGGCTGTTCCTGGACTAAGGTGCTCTGCCCTTGGGATCTTGTGGATGATCCTTGAATCTGTTCTTTTTTTTATTATTATTATTAAAGCAGTTTTACATTTTAGATTTTCTCTCCCCCCCCCCCCCCCGGCCTCCCAGATCCAATACAGGGTATAATAAATCAACAATACAATATTTCTTA
>JAOYMU010000098.1:2517345-2527733 GCA_025802295.1 Psammodynastes pulverulentus
GGGGGGGGGGGGGGAGATAGGCAAGGTAGCTGTCATAAACTAGCCATCATTCTTTCTCTGCCAATTTCACACACCCCCAAGATATGCCTCAGGTTTTATGACTTATTGGGGAAACAAGCCATCATTAGCTTAGAAACAAAACACCAGCAGAACCAGCATAAAGCTCAACAGCAAAGCTCCATTCCTGGGCTTTAGCACAAATGAGTCAGGATCTTAATCATCTCTTCCACTACAGAAGTTCTCATAACTACCCCTGGGGATGGGAAGCAGCGGCACAGTCCAGATGCTGACCTTCTCCACATCTGCTTTGGTAGTATTGATGTCCTGATCCAGCTTCTCTGCATTCAGCACAGCTTTCTCAGCCTCCCGGCAGTCACGTTCAAACTTGCGTTTGCTCTGTGAAGAAAAGCACCCGAGTGTTGCCCTTGCCTGCAGCCCACTGCCATGCCTTCCCTTTGCTGGCTTAGTGCGACTGACTTGAATAATGAAATACCATTCCAGTAACAGACTCATCACTTGAGCAATGAACAACTACTGCATAGGCTTGATTGGATTAGCCATTCTGAGCTTTTAAATAAGAACTGGTGAAAGGATGAGGGCTTCTGCTTCTGATCTTTAAAAGCGTGCTTAAAGAGATTCAGACTGCTATATCTCACAGTATAGAACAGAAGTGTATTGAAAGAGGGAGCAGAACTGCTGCTATCAACTGGAGGATCCTTGGCAAGTACTTAAGCAACTACCTTCAAAAACTGTTTTGCAATAATGAAAGAACCATCTCAGCTACTCACTTTTCCCCAGATCAGACCTGATCTGTAGATACTCTATTGGTGAGAATAAACTACCTTTTGGTTTTAAGCAAGAAAAGCTCCCTTGAAGTTAACTAACTGAAATGTCTGGTTTAGCACTTTTACTTGTCCCATCAACTTCTACCCTCGTCTTCAAGATTAGACTTAAGGAAAAGGTTAGACCTGCTAGGAATGAGGGGTTCTATATTGGCTTCTACCCCAACTCAGGAAGCAAACAGAACCAATCTAGGGAAAACAAAACAGAAAGAGCAGCATGGGTATTGCATACTCTGAGTTTGGAAATACAACTTTTTGTCGAATTTTTGTTCAATATGGATGCTTAGTCTACACACAGACACACATTCTGATGATGTACACAGTTTTGTACTTTATGAAAATCTGGTGCTTTGAATAGAAACATTCAATCATAGGAACATTTATTTTTGATCGTGCAAAAAGGCACATCCTGAAAACATTAAGCATTGACAAGAGTTGCTACGGTTTTCTGTTAGGGTGAAATTATCAGTGAAAACAATCCTAGAGAATCCTAGAGAAAGGCTTTCCTTTTGTCTCTGAAAAGCTGTACACTACATTAATGGGGTTTTTCTCCCTAGAAAACCAACTTAATGATTATTATTTTATCAATACACAAAACTCTATAGCAGCTTCCCTTAATTTTGTGCTGAAAGCTGGGTTGAGCTACAACTGCCTTATAGGCTTGGTCTGGGATTACAGAGGGACAGATGTAGCACATCTGGAGGACATCAGGTTGGGAAAAGTGAGATCAGAAAGGCTTGGAAATTTCCAAAACAGAGCTGCTTTCTAGGACCAATAGCCCAAAGTTCCTCCTCTCCATTGACATGCACTTGGGACATTGTCACTGTTTCCTTGTATCCATGAATTCTCCAAGAATTTTTAAAAGATTGATAGAGGAATTGTTGCTTGAATAAAAAAAAGTTCCATTTATTTTCCATGCAATGTTTCCATCACAAAATGTTTGGAGGCCTGGGGGGGGGGCACAGTGTCCTCCATAGCTGAAAACAAGCAAGTTTTCAGTTTTCAAAGACAAAAATACAGAATTCTTACAACTGGCACACAACTTGAATGTTAATTTAAACTGCTGAGGGAAAATCAAAACTCACATTTTCAAGTTGCTTGAAGGAATTCTCTAGCTGTTGTTGAGCCCTTCGGCCTTCTTGCAGATACTGGGAAGTGAAAGGGAATTTAAGAGAAAGAAAATCATTATGAAAAGTTCTTGAACTCCCAACACATTGAGTCTCCTTCCCCAAATCATTAGGTGACAATAATATTTCCACTGAGTAAAACCTTCAACAACCCCAGAAATTAACCTCAAAGAGCTTTCCAACAACAAATGGCTCCATGGCTTCTTTTACATCAAAGCTGGCTTTTGCTCTCACAAAATCTATTTTTCATTTACATATTTTATCTCCAAGAATATCTATGGCTAAAATTCCAAAAATAGGAAAATGAAAGGGGGGAATATTTAAGGAAACACCTGAGATGAATGAGAGGATCCTGCATTGATAATATACTAAGAATATCTATAATTCATGCATTCTTCCGGATCTGAGATCTAACACCACTGAGATGGAGATACATATAAGCTACTCTTTAAATAAATGATAAAAATAAATATTTAAATACTGCATTAACAAATATCTGAACAGCAAATTGTGAATAATTGCTATTAAAACATTTTCCTAGCCAGAGATCCAAAGGCAATTTTGCCAAGAGAGAAGTTTGGCAACAAGATTTATTACAAGGAATCAGAAGTCCTATCAATTCAGAAAAGAATCCTTATCATTTTCTGGGAAGTTCTTGGAATCATTCCTCTTTATTTTACAGTAATAATGAATGTGTTGCTATAATTCCTACACAGAAGCGTTATTTAAATTTGAACACACCAGAAAACAAAACAGATTCTATTATTGCACTGCAGAAATCTTTCTAAGAGCAAAATCACACAATGACAACTTGTGCTATTTGGAGATCTGTAATTGGAATTCTTGCATCTTTAAAATAAATAGCTGGAGTTCCTCTTTCAAACTGCTGTCCCCTCCATGCTACCTGGCAAGCAAGTTTTGAAACTTCTGTAAATTAGAAAGCACCATCCAATCACTTGCTGCATGCCAAAATAAAAAAAAATGTTCTAAAACATTCCTGGGCTTTCACATTGTTTTGAAGATGTACATCATAAAGGACATAATCAAGACTGGTGAAAAAAATCATGGTTCGTTTTAGGGCAATAAAGCAGACTTTGAAGCTATGATTTGTTATCTTATTTACTGAAACTACGGCTTATTACAGCATGCAAACCGAAACACATAACTTGTTTATTGTTTCCTGCTTTGTCCTAAGGTTTTTTATATCCTGCCAAAGTTTTTTAATAGCGGTGCAAGACAAAAGCAGTTAAAAAAAGAGGAAAAACCGACCAGAAATTGGTCAAATAGCACCAAGAAAAATTCCTTGTGTGTCCAATCACACTTGGCCAATAAAGAATTCTATTCTATTCTATTCTATTCTATTCTATTCTATTCTATTCTATTCTATTCTATTCTCTTTTCTGAAAAAGTTACTGTGGCTTGTTTAACAAATTAGTGTTTAATGCAATATGCAAGCACCACAAATGTCTAGAAAAACAAACTCCAGTTGTCAAAAGGAGCAATAACTACCAACAACAGGGAAGTAGCATGGAAGGTCTCCATGAATGACAGATCTCCAAAAAAGAAATGAAGTGAAAATCAGTCTTCACAGACATCAAATTATCAGTGAACCATCAACAATAAAGATGCTGAGGAGATCAAAATATACAACTCTCAAGCCAAAGGCATAAGATGTCAAAGCCTGATGTTTGTCCCCCACCTTACTAGCTGAACTACCATTCTGGATGTCTTGCTGCCACAGTTCATTTCCCAACAATTTTACCAATTTCCTTTCCTGTTTCAGCTCCTGCAAGTCCTTGGAAAGTTCCACACAGATCTGGGCTAGAAGGTCCTCTGCTATGACTTCCCGTTGACCTGCAAAGTCGTTCAGCTCCTTCACCACTTGAAGGAAAGCATGGTATTGACAAAACCTACAAAGAAAAGATGATTATTTAAACTTAACCTGTAACAAAGAACACTCTCCTCCTCCTCCACAAAACAAGAAGAACTTCCAGGACTATACTTCCGTGAAAATGGAAGTATAGTCCTTCACAGTTCAATGAAGATACGGGTGATAAAAAGAAGCATGGAGATAAGAATTGGCATAAGGACAACCCTGATATCCCTAAAATTGGGAGTTAGTTTTTAGTAAAGAGACAGCTTGGGAGGGAGAACATGTACATTTTTTAAAGCATGAAAATGTATAAAAAATAGTAGGCAGGGCTTGTTTTCTCCCTTTACCAATAAATGATTCCTTCTTAACGAGACAGTGGTTCTTCTGAACATGCTGCTAACAAAAATAGCTACACGTATGCATGGAATACAGTGCAAAATGATGTAAATTTTTTAGCTGGGCACTAGCTTAAAATGATTTAAAAAGGAATTAAACCAGTTTATTGAAGATCCACCACTATTGCTCTTAGCCAGGATGGTTATATCTCTTCAGAAAGAAGACTACTACAGAACAACCACAGAATACTAGTTGCTGGGTAGTAGAACTATTTTTGGACTGTTTTTATTTCCTCATTCTCTGCTAGAGACGAAATACAATTTTGTTTGCCATTCTAAATGTATTGACCTCCCACAAAGATACTATCTGCACCTAAACTAACTTCCCTATATTGACAGTCTGAACTTAATGTAGCCATTATATTTATGTCTCTTATAAACACACACACACACCTATGGGTAAAGCCTGTACCCAATTTATTAAGCAAATGAAGATTTGACCCAGGACTTTAGTTTTTATGCAAAGTTTTGTAACTTTCCTGGATGCACCTTTAGAATTATGTAAGAACTATATATTAGGTATTTCTTTTTCTTCACTTTATTCTACTCATATTAGCCATCACAACATGGGCATACATACTAAGTACAATCAATAACAAAAGCAGTTGTCAGTGATAAATCTGAATTGCAAGATCAATAATTAAAGCATACACATTGAGAGAGAAAGAAATTACTTCCTGGAGAAAGAAATCCATTTCCTGGATATGTAGACTAGATTGCTGAGCTGCCCAATCAGTCCAATAATATTAACCAATGCTAAATTTCACTGAGTGACTGGAATGCTGAGTCCCATAGGTCTTCATTCATATTTATAAACCTCAGAATCAAGTATATTAAGTCATGTGGTTTATATTGCAATGTTCCTTTCATCGTCTCTCTTCCTGCTGATGCTCATACTAGTTCTGCAAAGTGGATGCAACTTTGGATCACATGTGCTGCTGCTGCTCCCTAGGCATTCCTTTGAGGACTGCTGCTCTGAACAATTTGCAAAGTCATCTTGCCCAGGTCTTGCTAAGCTCAAGTTTAAAAACAGACAAGATTTGTCTGCTGGAAATATGTACAGCACTGGCTTCATTGCAGTTAAACTCATATGCTCACTGCTTACTTTGTGTCTGGATCTTCTCGAGATGTCCTCTTGGGAAGGTGCTTTTTCACAAGATTTCTGCAAAGGAGATAACATGCATAACATACAATATTGGTGTGAAATGGAACAAAGAGTGAACTCATACCTACACTTTAAAAAGGTGTACTGCCTCATTCAGACAAAATTACACTTCAATATTAGACTTTTAAGCAGCTTCAGGCTGATGGATTTTTGTCAGATGGAAATGTTAATATACCAGCCTGGATAAAATTATTCTTATTTAATAGGACTTTTTCTACTTTCTCTACATTTCATCTATTTCAAATCACATATCAGATAGCCAGTCAACTTGAACTGAACTATGTAAGTTCTACATAGTTCCCTTTCCCTAAAACCTGAATCCAGGTATCTGTCAGCCCCATTGCCACCCACAGTCCCTTACACCTACCTCAGCTGCTTCGCATATGCCTGCTCAATTTCAGTCCGCTCTTTCACAAATTTGACGTATCTGTCCATCAGGTCCAGGCCCCACTGGGTGTGGCGCTCAATCGTGTCAAATTGATCCTGAAGGGGAAGAGGGGAGAAGTGTGACCCCATGAGGCTGAAAACCTACAGACTTTTTCTGTGACCCAAACAAACTGTCACAAAGGCCTGGCAGAGATGATAAAAAAAGGGGTCACCGAGCTGTGTCAGCAGGGACTCACTAAAAGAATCCTGTACAGGAAGCAAACTAGGAGTTAAAGAAAAGCAATAACCAAACATGTAAATAACAGTTTGAAACACTATTGTCCCAAACAACCAGACTTTAGTCAGAGGCTTGAGTCAAGAAGCTGGCTTTTTAGATTAAGGGTTGCACTCAGCCTCTGAGAGGCATGCCAGGGACTGTATCCATAAAAGTAATCAAGTCTAGACAAAAACCAATCTTCAATACATGTATGTTACACAGTTCTGATGGTTTCTCCCACTTGTATTTAATCATTTTGTCATGTCCCATAAAAATGACAATCTGGTGGAAACCTTTGCAGTTCTAGCCAGACCCTTATCGTATTGTAGTGTGGCTATGGAGTCCCTAATTAATGTAAGATAAAATCCACTTGAAGCTCTATGCACAAAACCTAATGCCTAGTTGCTCTCTAGGCTCAGTGGGTGGAAAATAGGGAGAAGGCGGGTCATTCTACTCATCATGCAACTCACATCAGCACAATTCAAGCTGACATTGCAAATTCTTCATTGTCTTTCATGCTACTAAACATCTAAGCAAGGGCCCAGAGTTTTTGCGTCCCAATTTATTATACCGAATAGTATTTAAGAAACAATACACTACATTCCTATATATCCTCCCCCGCCCCCATAACATTAACCAGAAATCAGAACTTTTGTGAGTTTTACAGTTCATAAGAATTTTTACAACTCACAAGAATGTGGCTGGTAGACATTAAAATCCAACCTTTTTGTACCCACTAATGTACACTTCATCTTCTCAAATTTTGCAAATCACAGATGGCAATGTTTGTGCCAGGATCAATGTGACAGAATTACTATCTCAAGAGAGTTCTGTTTTTTAATACTTTAGCAAGTTCAAAGCAGATGGTTTGCCACAGTATCATATTCTTAATATGCCTGTTTCATAAAGAATAAAGAGTTTAGATTTTAATTTAGTTGGAGGAATACTGGACATAGAAGTACTGATCTAGAAGCGATATACAGGACAAATATTATCCCTGAAGTACTATCCCTGCTATAAATAGGAGACATTCCTTCTCTACTTTTTGTTTTACTAATTACTTCCAAACATGAGAATGTTAAATCTAAAATGACAGGAACATTGTAGATTTATCAACAGATGATGAGCCCAACTAAAATTAAAAGCAATTGGATCAGAGCTTTTAAAACTGACAATTATTATGTGCCATCAAGCCCCTGTTAATTTTAATAACCACTCTGATTTTCTCCAGGATGATCTGTCCTCAACCTGGTCCTCCAAGTCTTACAATACTGCACATATTGTGACACCAATGGAACCCATCCACCTTGCGGTTGGTCATTCTCTTGTTCGACTTCTTTTCATGTGGCCTTTTAAAACTGAAAAAATAATACAGGAGAAAGCTTGGTTTCAGGCTCTCCAACTAAATAGGTTTGTGAGAAGAAACAAAGATATATTGCAAAATGCTTATGATCTGCAAATGTGTTAAAAGAACTGACATGATTTAATGTGCAAATCAGCAGTAAACTATGTACTCTGAATTCAAGTACCCTTAAGTATTAAGTAATATGAATTAATAAAATCTCTGAACCACAATGGCTATTTTTATAAGAACAATTAGCACCTTAGTTACCGTATGTTCTGTCCAAAACATTTTGCCTCTATTAAGTAATTCATCCCTCATTAATTCCACTAGTATTTCCATAAAAACTAGCACAACAGCAAGCTACTATCTATGAGATCTAGAGAGAGTCGGTTCCCAACTGTATGATACATTTTCTAACCAGAGATATCAATGCAAATATTTAAGCAGAATTACTCCCTTATTCTCCAGAATGTTTCAATATGATATTGTTTAGGCACAGATCATTTGATAGGCACAGTTTGTCCTTGCTGTAAGAAATTTAAATTCATATTTTTAATATGAATTCCACCCTCTTGCCTCCAACACATTCTGTTGCATCTCATTCATAAGCCACCTCAATAAATCAAGGAACTCTAAGTGAAACTCTTGGTGGGAAGATCTAAAATAAAAGTGCAGCTAGCCTTCTTCCAACTGGTTTCCTTTTCACATCCAAAAGCAATGTGGAAAGGAAGTGAAGAGAGAGATCAGAGGCACAGAACATTGTCTTCTCGCCCTGCCTCTTCTCCACATTTCAGGACCTTATCAGCTGAAGAGGGATGGCTCCAATTCCTTCTTTGGCATTATTTTCAGCCCAGCATGAAACCTACAGCAATTCTATAGCAAAGCCTGCAAGTGATGCCCACATGACAGGTAGCACAAACGCTCTGAGGCACTTGCAATGGGTAGGTTTTAGAGCTGAAGAAGGCCCAAGAATGCCAATCGCTGGGGGAAAAGCATGCCTTTAATTTCTAATATAGAAGCTGCATCTGCTGGGGAACAGATTTTCATTAATGCTGGTGGAGTAAACCATCCTGAAGCCAGCACTTGGGTTGCATGGGGATGTTTTTTTCTCAGCTCTGGAGTCCAGTGAAGTCAGCTGGCACTCTTTCACTTCCTTTACTTGGCACCCTATTTTAAGACTTGCAGCTGGACAATGTTTAAGCAAGATTTCTAACAAGTTTCCTTTCCATCCTGAATGCATAAAACAAACCACTGTTTGAAAACGTATTTCAAAATAAGGATGCATTGTGTTCCATTATTTAAAATTAATTACTTTGGAACATAGCTAGTAACTACAGCATCATTAGTGAGCAGTCCAGATCCTGCATTTGGACTCCAGACTCTTTTGGGTAACTCAACTTTCACTGAACAATGATAGTAAAATTTCTTCCCTTCTTTTGAATGATTGGTACTGTCAGGCTCCAAAAACCAAGAAAGACACAAAGAGTTACTTCTGAGCAGTTTCCTTTATTGTTCCTTACCTACAGATGAGATGGGTGGCACATAAATCAGTCAGTCAGTCAGTCAGTCAGGCAGGCAGGCAGGCAGGCAGGCAGGCAGGCAGGCAGGCAGGCAGAAATCTTGCCAAGCTAAAATGACTACTTGCATCATTACAGATGCATTCTGAAAACCTCTAGGGAGGGGCTGATTTGTCCCTATTTCTGCCAAACAAACTATCCAAATATTGCTGTGTCTTGCTTGTCTGGAATGCAACTCCCCCCTCCTGGGAATCCAGACTACATTCTGCCACAGGTATAAATTATACAATACGTTCTTGAAGCTTTGAGATGCACAGACTCTATGCAGGGCAATCACTGAGACAAGGAGCTGCCTCCTGGATGCTTCCCTTCTCCCCTCATACTTAAGTGGTTAGTAGAGGGGGGGGTGCATAAATGCACTAGCGCGCCTATCGTCCCTGTCATTGTATTTTTATTCTTTTATTCTTGTTCTCATTTTTGTTTGACAAATTCTAAAATAAATAAATCCTTGGATCACTGCCAATTCATTTTATACGATTATTTTAGCCAAAAGAAATTTTGTACCATGAATTCCAGTGTAGATTTAAGACATAATTTCAAAATCACTCTGACAGCTTATTTGTCAAACACAAAGAGATAAGTCTGGGACCTACCATCATTGTATCCATGTCAGATTTTACACATTCATCCCCAATAATGTTGAAGAGTTAACACTGTTAATTTCACTTCAATGCAGAGTAAACATGGAGGATTTGCAACCTGCCTATCATTCAGAAAAAGATAAAGAGAAAAATGGCAATGGGAAGAAACTGGCAAATAATGTTATGGTAAAGACTCTAAAGTTTAGAAGTGGAAACCAGAAATTCAAAGAATTTGGGTAACTTTTCTGCTGATATGTAGATCAGAAGACCATTAGATCTGTTGAAATGATAAAGTTTCTGGACCTATAGCAGAGTATCTGAAGTAGAAATAAATGGCAAAAGACTAATTAATAATAATATGAGACAACAGTCCTAAACATACTTGCTGTTTAGGAAGACTAAAAGACATATTTTAGGCAAGCATATCTGAAATGTGCTAAAATTCACCCGTCAATCATTAATGGAGAGATTTTAAATTCATTGATTGGAACAAAGGAAATTTGACACAGATTTCGTAGAAAAGAACAAACTCATTTTGAAATCTTTTTCTAAGTTACCATATAAATTTCCACCATAAGCTTACATTTGCACATACAAGATTAATTGTAAAATAACCTAGTTTTAACCCCTGAACGCAGTTCAATGTAGTTCAATTTTTTTTATATTCTATAAGTGGAGGTCAAAGCAGCTCAACAATTAATATATAATGTAGTGCTAAAGGAAGAAGGAAAGGAGAATAAGATTGAGTTTAAGATTTATAACTTTGCTTTTCTTTTTTTTTTTTTTTTTATTTATTGAAAAAGTTTTATTGGTACAGTTTTCAAACAAATTTTCACCCCC
>JAOYMU010000098.1:2686775-2697497 GCA_025802295.1 Psammodynastes pulverulentus
ACACTATCTTTCACATAATCTGCCAGAGCATGCTTTTCTTCTTCAACAGTCTGCTTCACTTGCAAAAGTCCTCTGCCACCTGCTTTTCTGGGCAAATATTATTATTATTATTATTATTATTATTATTATTATTATTATTATTATTATTGACTTTCTGTGATTTAAGTTTTATTTCCATGCATATGTAGGCTGAGCATGAGATCAGGATATACAGCATTAGGAGGTTTCTGTTTTTATCACATTTCTAATAGAACCATAGTAGCTTAGGTTTTCATGCAAAGGAGAGTCTCTTCCTCTGTTTTTGCTGGCTTCCGTTCAGACTGACTTTCTGCTCTTGCAAGTACAACTAGATTTGGGGGCAGGGAGAGGCAGTTCTAAGTAATATAAGCTATTTTCACCCATATTTATGCCTTCGCCAATTTCCCTTGCTGAGGCATTTGCAAAATGTTTCCAGGCACTACCTATCCTTTCTTAAGAAGTTTCAACCCACCAGATACTCTCGGTGATAATTCAACTCATCAAAATGAAGAATGACTGAATGTTAAAGAATCCTGTGAGGATATCTTGACCAACTCATCCCATTCATGATCTCTGTGCATATAAACAGCTAATGCAGGATCAAAGTGTGGATAAGTGCGCAGGTGGTGAATTCACCTTAATTTAACCTCTCTTGTGGTTGCCCCAGCTCCCTGTTATTGTATTGATTGTTTTTTTTCAAAGATTCTTTATATTCCTGTTGGAGAAATAGAGGGGAGCAACATGTGGAATCCAGACTTTTGTTCAGAATTCGGTTTTGAACCCTGGTTCAATTTCTTTTGGTGGAAATGTGTTAAATAAATAAGAATGTTTTGTGGAGAAAAGGCATGGGTATGTAGCAAAAGAAGAGCTGGTGGGCAATGAATTTCTAGAGGTTTTTCCCTTGGTTTATTAACAATTGCTTTCTGGGTTTGGGTTTTTTTTTAGGGAACAGCCAACGCGACTGCTGAAAAAATTATACAAGGTAAATTTTTCTTCTCTTTTGTTTCAGTCTTCACCTAGACTTACCTCAGAGTCATTATTTTTTAGCAATTAGTGGGAAGTAGAATTAAAACAGATTTCACAGATAGTTTAATATGGTAGCATCCCCACAGGACAGCTCCATAAAGCAAAGACAGTGCTTTATGGAGCAAATCTATCTGTGGTTACTAAAATTCAACATCAACTTGATGGCATATGAGCAATCCTTCCAATGCTAAGTGACAAGTTCTATACTGCAGGTTTAGTCAGTTTACATGCTATTCCTTCCCTCTCTGTAGGGTGGGAAGTTTACTGATGACGAAGGGCTTTTAGCCCATTCTGTCCCACACAATGGGTATGCAAATTTGTATACACATACTCACAGTTACTGGTGTCATCTCCTGACTGTTTTCCCTTTTCTTTCCAATAGTGAATAGTCCCAAAAGTGCTTTTTTCCAAAGGGCAACTGGATATTTCACTTCTCATCCAAGAAGCTTCGTCAGCTCTTTCCAAAAGTCCAGTTGCCTTTTGGGGAGGAAAAAATACTTTTAGGATAACCATGACCTGGATGACTGAGAATCTCCATAGAGAATAGTGAATAATATTGATTTGCAATGAAATATAAGAAAGAGGAAAGCAATTCAATCCAATCATCAGCCAGTGTGTTTTTACTGTACAAAAGAAACACTTGTGCATAGTTCTCTTCACTGTTAAGGCTTAACAGATTAGCATTTCTGAGATTCATTTTGCAACAGAACCTAGCAAGTGCTAGGTGAATGATGGCAAACTATTTGGATTCAGCATGTCAAAAATGTAGGAAAAAACCTAATTTGACATTGCTGGCATGTCAACCCCTCCCCCAAACAGAAACAATTCTCTATCTCCCTTCCACCTGGGCCACTCTGAACAGCAACACTAAGTGACAGCACTCAGGCTGAGACTGAACTACAGGCCCTGGGCCTCAACTTCAGCCCTAGTGTGCCACCGCTGCCATTCAAAAAGGCCACCTAGTACCCTTCCTCAAGGCATATGAGCCTTGAAGAATGGCATGATTGATTGCTCTCGCAGTCCAGTGTTCCCTGGAATCTGCTGACCTGTAGGTGGCATTCTGCAGCCTACCTGAGGCTGCTCTGGGTCACCTGGAGCCTTTATTCCTAAGGAACTTCATAAAATGTTCTCCTGCAGCCTCTGAAAACTTTACAAAAACCATTCTTTTCCATCCTTCATGGCCTCCAACAGTGCATGAAAATGGGTCATGTTTTTGAGAATAGTTGTTGCCGGATGTTATGAACGCAGATGCGCTGTGTCATGTCATCTTTGATACACATGTCATATTAGATCTATCAGTAGCCAAAGATCATCCATCCAATTTTTTTTAAAGACATTCAGAGATATTATTTTTAAAAATCACAATTTTTTAATTTTTTAATAGTTCACTGGTTGCTTCTGTAATATAGTTCAAATACCTGCATTTCATCTCTTTATTCCAAAGTATTTCTCTGGGCTGAAGGAAACTCGAAATGATCTGGAGTTCTTAGCATTGCCCAGTTCATCAGAACGGACAGGCAACTACTTCTGAAAGGCAAAAAATGGAGGACTTCATCACCTGTTAATAGATACGGTAGATAGATAGATAGATAGATAGATAGATAGATAGATAGATAGATAGATAGATAGATAGATAGATAGATAGATAGATAAAAAAAATGTCCAGAACAATTACTTACAAGAAGAAAAGTTACTGGCAATTGCTTTCCTGGAATAAGATGGTGAGAGGGCACAGGAATGAGGGAAATAGTGACTGAGAGTGGAAGCCTGCAGTCCAGACTGAATAATTTGCAAGCTGGCAAAATGTTTCAGTCTATATAAGATCTGCTTAAAACTGCTTAGAGTCAGGTTAGACAGGCTGGTGCGGTGGCCTAGAGGTGGAGCTCTTGCCTCACAATTAGGAGGCTGTGAGTTCTATCCTAGGTAGAAGCTAATATTTGGAATAGGCTTTCCTGCTCAAGAAGGCGGTTGGACTAGATGACCTCCAAGGTCCCTTCCAATTCTGTTATTCTATGAACTAGGTTTGTTGAGGGCCCTTTTTAGTCCTTTTGATAGAGCACCAAGTGGTAAAACACAGAGAACAGTGAAGAGTTTTGTGTTAGTCTGGCATGAACGCTTGTGAGGTATAGTTCACATTATTAGGGCTAACTGAGAGCTGGTTTGGTTTAGTGATTAAGGCACCAGGCTAGAAACCAGGAGACTGTGAGTTCTAAGCTGACTTTATCATGCAAGTTGGCTGGTTGACCTTGAGTCAATCCCTTTCTCTCTGCCCATGATGCCAGGCTTGGCAACAAGCTGGTTGCTTAAATCCTGTCACAAACAATGAATCAGCACTCAGTTGATTAAAAAAAGAAAAAGCTTATCGCACCTGCGGGGAAATGCTAGGAAGAAAACTGCTTTTTCCAAAAGGCAACTGGGCTGTCTTGAGTTTTTTGCCCCTTTGAAAACATTTTGCTTCTCAACCAAGAAGCTTCTTCAGTTCATTATTATCAGAACTGAAAAAGCTTTCAAAAGAAATAAAGAAACCAAGAAAGTCCAGTTGCCTTTTGGAAACAGCACCTTTGGGAAAACCACGACCTGTCACCTGGATGATTGAGAATCCCCAGAGACAAGACTAAGGAGGAAAAAAAAGTTCACTTGATTAGGGAACCAGAGTCAAATCTTGATCGGTTTTTCACTATACAATAGCACCTCTATATTTCCTTGGATGAGTAAAAAAAAAATATCAAGTCTTTAAAGTGACACCTTCCATTACCCACCCTTTCAATTATACTTCTGGTTACATACTGTGTCAATTTTTCCACAGTTTAAAGGAATAGTGTATAATGCATTAGTGGAACAATTCATAGTAACCTATTATAAGCATGGAGAAACCCTGTGGGTGAGACATTGTAGGAGTGTGGAGGATCTATAAAAAAAGATATACAATATACATCTTGATAGAAACAGCAGTGGAAAGAGTAAAAGCAAGAAATGTCTATTACCAAACAAGCTACAGGAATTACTATTCAAGAATTGTTTTTCCCACCAGATCTCCCCAATGAAATATGACATAACTATTGGAATTCTGGGAGTTGTAATCTTGAAACTTCTGAACACAACCAGACCAGCAAAGGCTGAGTGAGCAAGTGAAACATCAAGAAAAACAATTTGTCTAGCTAGGCGCTGCAATTTTCTCAATAATTACTTGACAGTTACCTTAGTTGACCCAACTGAATAGGAAAGAAAAACATTCTTTAATTCCCATCGGTTCTGGGAGGAATATACCTAGACTGCCATCCTTTTCCATGCATAATTTAAGGTCCTGACATTGATTCACAAAACCCTAATCAGCAGGACCTGATTATCTGAATGACTATATTTTCCATTCTGCATCTGTCTTGATACCAAGTCCTGCTTCAGAAAGATGCTCCTACTCTTCAAAGTCTAGTTAGCAAATACAGGGAGAGAATGTCATCTCTTGCTCCCAAATTACAGGACAATTACAGAACAGGTGATCTAGTGGTGAAGACACTTGCCTCCCACTCAGAAACTTGAAAGTTCAATCTAGGTAGTAGCAGATGTTTCTCTCCTAGGGCACACAGAAAAAATATCTGCTGCAAACTCCACATAGGTGTCAGGAAGGGAATCCAGCCAGTAAATACTCAGCTCCATCCAATCACCCAGACTCTGCCTGACTAGAGACTATAGGGTCATGAAAGGGATTTTTATGTTATTGATACTTTTAATGCATATAATTAATGCATTTTATTTTTCAATATATAATTGCATTCTATCATTTGCAGAGTTTGTAATTATGCCTTCATTACCTTGCACTGAGTTTGTATAGAGCCTTCTCAAGCTGGTACCTGTTTTGATAACGATCAGTTTCATCTTATTCCTTTTAACAGCTCCACCCAAGTTTCCTCTCAAAAGACCATCTGCTCATCTGACACTAGGTAGGAAATCTTCTTATGAAGCCATATTTCTATTCACCTTTAAATGCATGGGAGATGAAGTTCTCTGCTTGTGAATAAGACAGAATCCTTGAGACTGGACTGGGAGATTCTGGGAGCTGAAGTTCACACATCTTAAAATTGCTGAGGTTGAGGAACACTGATTTAGACACCTGCAAATCTAACTCAGACATTCTGGATGTCATTTATTTCTCTGTTAGAGTTCTGTTCCAGTTTCCTTCCAGGAGGGTAAGGTGGTACTCCCTCTTTCAATTTATTCTCTGTGAAGGAGGGTACACTAAGAAAGAGAGGGAAATTACCTACTAAAATCACCCAGTGATCACTATAGCTGAGGGTGGATGTCTCATACCTACAGCAAAACTGCATCCATATGTGAGGATATTATGTTGAAACGAATCTGGCTGTGGGGGCAAGGGAGGTAAAGCTCAGAGGTCATTGCCTTTCCCTTCCCAAAATGAATTTTCAGCTTAAATTGAGGCAACAATTCTCCAATGTTCAATGTTCTCTATGTGTGTATGTGTGTGTTTTGAAGCCAGATTGTTAAAATTAGTTTTCATTGCTGATCTATTAGTGAAGATTCTATGAAAATAGTTAGCGTACCTCTCTGCCCATCTATGAAACAAGGCTGGTTGTGTTTTCCAGAACTCCCTGACACTGCAATTATAGATGGAGTCCTGCAATGGGAACATCAGAACGGGCTTGCCTTTCTGCACGACATGGACTACAAAGCTGGTTCACTGATTTGCAACAAGTCTGGCTACTACTATGTCTATTCCAAGCTCAGCTTGGTATATTCAAGCTGTCTAACCAAACACCAGAGAAATTCCCTTTTCACCCACCACATTTACAAAAGGACATCTCGCTATCCTGAGAAGATATTACTGCTGACCAACTACATTACCTATTGCAACTCTAAGGACAGTGAACAGTGGCACGGCAATAGCTTCCTTGCTGGGATGGTATATCTAGAAGAGGAGGAAGAAGTGTTTATCAAAGTAACAAACAAGGAGTTGTTGTTGTACAAGGATGACTCGGTATCACATTTCGGCACCTTCATGATCTGAAGGTTGTGCATAGACTTGATTTTAGTTGAGCAATGAGAAGGGCCCCTTCCTTGTACTGTACTGGGGTCATCTCTCAATGTTGCTTCAGACATTTTTCAAATATATTGAAGGAAGGGTAAGAAGTCTGCTCATTGTTTTTAGAAGAAAAAATTGTATGATAAACTTGGTTGGCCATGACCAAAATAAAAAAGGGTGAAAAAATATTTGGTGTGGGAGGGAGGACATAGGTGAACTTCTTCTATTTCTTCAAAGAGCTAGCTGACATTTCTTTGGCTGAGCTGTCCATTTGTCACCCATGACTGGCATCCCAAGTGTATGCCTGTTTTAGGTAACAGGTGCACTTATTTATTTTTTTGGGAGGGAGAGGACTAACTGTATTTTTTATACATTATTATTTGAAATGCTGTAAAATCCTGCAAAGTCAGTCTGATAAGGAGTCATGGTGGACAAAGAAATTGAGATGACAATGTATCACCTCATGGTCTCTGAAAAGCTGCTGTAGGTACAGGAGCCTTTCCCCACTTGCACAAGACCTCCCTGCAGCATAAGACCTCCTGACACTCTCTATGTTCTGCCTTGTCCCCATGAAGTTGCCCTTGTCTTGTTCTCAGCAGCCCAGCACTGAGAAAGCCTTGGAATGATGTTTTCCTCTCTTGACCCTTCCAGAGTCACCCTGGAGTGAAGTTAGGGAAACTATCTGTGAGCAGAAACACAGGTAGTTGTGGAAAGTAATAGAGGCAGGACAGGGATGGACTCTGAGTAGAGACACGTACTGCCTGGGAGAACTTAGATGAGTGGACAGCACTTCAACTCAGCAGTAGAGAAAGGTCCCTAAATTCAGGATCAAGGTTTTGGAGGCTTACTCATGAGTCACTTCATCTTGTATGGTCTACCCAGCACATTCCAGAATGGGCATTTTATAGTTACACTGACACAGCATTGTTGAGCCAAGGCGCTTCCTATGTTGGTGACTGTTGCTTATCATTGCAGTGAAATGTCAAATGTAAGCTAAGCTTGAATGACTGGACAGTTTTCTGACTATGACATGGGTCCTGTAGTCAGGAATAAAGCCATTCCTTTATTATTGGCTTCAGGGCCAGGAAGCCATTTAGTACTTGGATAGACATTGCCACTATGAGCATTTAGGCCTTATTTATTCTCTGATGCTTTTCCCTCATCTCCTATCAAAGGACCTTGGAAAGGGTTATATTAACTGTTCTCTTCTATGAGTGCCTAGCTGCTTTTCCTTCTGCACAGTTGCTGCGTTAACATAGGAATGTCCATATAATGGTATAGGATGACATGATCATGTTACTACTGTAATGCCCAAATAGGGCAGTATTTCCTGGATTAATCACTGGTTTGTGCTACCCAATCAGGAATTATGTACAAAGCAATTCCAAAAATTCCAAAGATGAAAGTGTCAGATACATTGTTTGTGGAGCTGCTCTGAAATAGGACTTGAAAACTAGAACTATGATAGAATATGGCAGCCAGGGATGTGTCCATGCTATATTGCACCTTATTTAAGTTACACTGGTTTCCAGATTATTTCCCAACAAAGTTCTTATATTACCTTTAAAGTTTTCATCAGTTTAGATGGAGGCTTTCCTTGGCCTTGCAAGACATAGGTTAGCTGGTAGAAATGTCTGTGGGGTAACAGAAGGAAGATCCAAAACGTCAACAGCCAATTGAAGTTCTTTTTTTTTATCTGTGTAGCATGTAAAAATGTGGTAAGATTTTGATCATGCAGTTGCAGCAGGATCTTTTTCTTTTAACCTCCTCTACAGACATTCTGGGATAATCTCACTAGCAGCCCTGGAAAGTTTCGTTGGCTTCCTAGCTTTCACTCTTAAGAGATTGGTCAAAGCCTCTTATCTTCCAGGCTTTTTGGAGAGTTAAGCTTGGCATCCTGCTGCTATAGTTGGTTGACTGATATTCGGTTACTTCCTGTTCTTTTGTGTTTTATTGTGATATTGCTATGACTTGATACTATAGGCTTTTCATCTGTATAATAAATAGCCTTATTTTTTTTGTTTTAGAATTGAAAGATTGGTTTTGTATCTCTAAAATAAACAAATATGCTTTTGCAAAAGCTATCTAGATGGTGTGGTCATGCAGTGCTGAGCAAAGTCTGATTGAAGAAGCAGGGATGACAAAAGATGTTGAGGTGGCATAAGCCAGTTAGGCCTCATTTTCTCTTATTTCATAAATTATTTGCCAACTCTGATCAAAAGATATATATGCATACATGTGCCTCTCTCAGAACCACTTTCACACCTCTGAAAACTCCCTGACACTAGATTCCTCGACTTTTCATCTCTTTAATCTTTATTGTATTGTCTAATGTGTAAGTCCTTCAAGAAAAGAACAATGGAATGAGACATCCCGTGAGATGGTAGTATTTCACAGGTGGCATCCAGAGCATGCTGACCCTGCTAGACCTTATCTGACAGATTAAAGCTATTGGATGAAGATGATTCTATTGCTATCCAGCCCCTAAGCCTTGCAGGAATTTAGAGTCGTCTACCAAACCTGGAAACAACTACTTATTAGTGCAGCTTCTGAATCAGAGTATCACTTGCGTGCTATAGGTTGCATTTCACCGTCTTAGCCACAGTGAGCCAACTGTGGGCTTCCAAATGTAATGAAAAACATCATTCTAGTATCTTTATCATGACATGTATCTCCTGGTGCAGCAACTCCCCTGGAGATCGCAGGCTGTCTGCCTCAGTGGGCGATGCTACTTTTTGAATGCTAGGGAATTAGTTTAGTTTAGTTTACGTAGAATAACAGAGTTGGAAGGGACCTCGGAGGTCATCTAGTCCAACCCCCTGCTCAAGCAGGAGAGTCTATTCCAAATATTAACCCCTACCTAGGATTGAATTCACAGCCTCCTGATTGTGAGGCGAGAAAATAAAACTGAGAATAATATAACTCTTATTATTATCTAGGGGGAGAAAGGTTTCTGGATAACCATGGATGAAGAACAAATAATAATTAGGTTCATTTGGAGGTAAATAGGAAAGTGGTGGCAATAGATGTTTGCAATGTTATTACATAGATTCACATGGCTTCTGCTGTGCCTCACGCTTGCTTCCTTTAGTCAAACCGCATCACAGGGGCTCGATAGCATTACAGAGAGGATTTCCTGTGGCCTGCAATGCTTGGCTGGCTGGAGTGTGTTGAAGAGATGGGTGGTAGATGGAAAACTGCAAAAATTTTGTAACTTGAACCAAAACCATGTGCTCGGTTTTAGCAGCATTGTCTGGTGTGATAGAAAGCCACCCCCGACGAGCTCCATTTACTGAATACTGGCCCTTGTGAGCGGAACAAATTAAATTCCAGGACATTAACCTGAGGCTTTGGGTTGAACCTCGAGATTCCTCCACCAGCAGCATTCGATAGTCCTTACACTGAATGTTCACGAAGATGAGTGAAAGCTGAAGAATCACTGAAAATACACAGAGTGCTTTCAAGTACATGAAAACCACTCTCTCTTTAGCTTAGAGCTTTTCCCCTTTTGCACCTAACCACAATGCAAAAATCTCAGAGTGAAACAGATATAAGCCATCTTTATCTGTGTCAGGGTTAAAATTTCTATTTCCACCCTTAAGCGGACACCATCAATTGAGGCTTTAAAAGATGTTGCCTTTTACTGACTTATACCAGAAACAGATTAGTAATTAGGAGAGGGTGGGGAAATAACCTTATTGGACATTTCAGACTGCCCCCTCTGCCTGAAATGGCTTGTGGGAATGACCCTGGGAGACTGGAGGTGGGGGTGGAGAGAGAAAGATGATAATTAGGGAATGATCAGGTAAGATCTGATCATAGGGAGAGAGGGCATAGCCTGCAGTTACATAATGAATAAAGAATCTCAGAAGGGAACACCCCACCACCACCACCACCACTTCTAGGCTGTAAAAGAGATGGTGAGAGATTTGTACTATCAAATCTGCAAAATTGATATCAGTCTTCCCAAGTAGACCAGACAGGAAACAATAATAGATGAGCTATTCTATTGTAATGTTACATTAACAAAACCGTGCCAGTCTGAAAGTACAAACTTCCCACCACCACTTTTATCTGTTTGATCTATAAGGGGCAAGTCTTTCCTAAGTTTCTTACTCTGACCATTAAGCGATTGGGGGATTTCCAAATCTCCCACCATCTCTTTATACAGCCTGAAAAGTTACGCAGTGCAGTGGAATAGAGGACCATGGAAATTAGAGCCATAAATGTCATGCTGGTGTAATTTGGGGCCAACTTGAGGATGGGTGGAAATAACCCAGCAGCACGGAAGGCCCTCAAACCAGCTGTTACTCAGATATCCCCAAAGCTCAAATGTTTTGTGGCTGCCACCACGGCCGCTTATGGTTCAGTGCATACAATTTTTTGCAAACCATGACCTACATCCAACTTTGTCAGTAAAACTCTTTTAGTGGGCAATTCTTAAAACTCCCTTCCCTTCTCTTTAAAAGGCTCAGTTTCTTGGAACTTAGGGCTAGGAAAGTACCAGTGATTGTATCAAATAATGCAAGTCTTTCTTTTAACTTTTCTTCTATCACAAATTCAATCAAGTAAAGCACCATCTCCATTGCATGGATAAGAGGTAATCTGTCCTCCAGTACTGCTAAGAGTTCATTTCCCTCCCC
>JAOYMU010000098.1:3037873-3050682 GCA_025802295.1 Psammodynastes pulverulentus
CGAGCCGTCCGTAAACGGCAGGCGCCCTTTCCGGGGCACCTGGCCCCTAGGGGCCTCAGCGGCGGTTGGATTCAGGCACTGGGGGCAAAGAGAAAGCCCCGCAGACGTCCGTTGCCGCTGGAAACCGGAAGTCGAGTCCCATCCCTTTTTTATATTAATTAAAAAATAATGAAGGGGAAGCTAACATCCAGCAAAGCAAAGTACCAGTTTCAAACATAACCTCTATACCCGAAATTACATCTGGATCCCACATAGACCCAAGAGGCATCTTTAGGGAGGGAAATGATAATGGTTTGAGCCTGAATGCTTTGTTATAAAGTGTACCCATCTGTCATTTTTTCTAAAGAAAAACAAATGTGAACTGTACAGGTAGGAAGCATTTTGAGAAGATGAAAGGGTAGGGTCTTTTGATAAATGTGTTGTTACAATTGGCAATACCCACAATAGCAGACATTTTGTGGAACATACATAACATATTTTCAAAATTCCAAATGAGCCCATTGGCCCAAAAGATTGGGGTCCCTTGGCCTACCATAAGAATCCACCTAACTTCCAGTCTGTTCTTCCGTTCTTAGGATCCTCCAGACTGTTTCCACTCCTGCTAAGCCTCCATTGGGTCCTGTTGTGGTATGTGCAATGCCAAGTGGAAGGAATGCACTGTTTGGAGAGACCAAATGCAGACAGCAGAGATCCTTCTTGTGTCAGCCTGATGATGATTTATTGGCTCTACCATGCCACATACAAGCCCTCCTAGCCTCACTAAGACTCAAGGAGATGTTCCATACACCACAGGGCTAAGCTGACAACCAGACGACAGCTTGCCTACCCCAAATTCCTCTTCTTTCTTTGCTGACCTTTATCTCGGCATCTCAGGAACGCTAGCAGCCATGGGGGCAGCAGATTCAGAATGTAAAAGAAGCCCAAAACTATCAAATACCCCAAGGAGAAGCTCTTGAACATACAGCAGCCACTGACCAATAGCAACCACTACTAAGTCACAAACAATGATGGGCCAGTTCTGAATTTAGCAACTAGAGAATTTCAGCTCATAGCAGAACTGAGCGCAAAAGCCATAGAGCACCTCTAGCTTCAGTAGCTGCCTTTTAATTGTGATCATGTCTCTCTCCCTCTCCCTCTCCCTGCTATATGATATGCTATATGACATGCTATATGGTACGATATCTCCTAGAACACTGATCAAGACCACTGGAGGAAAGATTCTATCACCATTCTCCTACTCTTTATTTCCTGGCACAAATTGAATGTTCTGAGCTGAAAACAGTAAGATAAATCACAAAAAAGATAACATCTTCAAAAAGTAATAAACCTACTCTAAAAATATCAATCCTAACAAATCACCAAAAAAAAAAAGAATATGACAAGAATATAGTCATATACCTGTTAGTTCACCCAATAATCACAACATGCTTTTGTCCTGAGCTAAATGAAATAGTCAGGTTTTCATTGCTTTCCTGAAACTCAGGAGATTAGGAATAGACCCAATCTCCATAAGGAGGCGGTTCCAAAGCATCAGAGTAGCAGTTGACAATCTCTTTAATGTCCTCTCAGATGACTTTCTCAGTTAAATGGGACTATTAATCTGATCAGAGATATAAAAATACAGGAAAATGAGGTCCTGCGATTTAGCAAGTGTAGGGCCTTAAAGGTAACTACTAGCATTTTGGCATCAGAACTCTTTCTACAAAGTTCTCTAAAAATAAATATTAGAAATCAGACTAAAGTTTTCCAAAATAATTGGACTTAGTGAAGGCTTCTTGAGCAAGAGGCAACAGCCCCCTCCCCACCTAAAAAGGTTTTAAATTGCTGCTCAGATCTAATCTGTCACCTCATAAGAGGCCTTAACTAGCCATGAGGGGCAAGGATCTAGCTGGGAAGTGATGGAGCCAATACCACAGGAGTTCTATTGACTTCCTTAGATTCCTTCTAGAATCTGAGAAGGAGCCCTTCTATTTTAGCTCCTCTTACTATATTTAACATTGGCTACCAATGCCAGTTTCTATTCCATCTTGAATTTTTCTTCCCACATACTGCTTTTTTATGTGAATGGTGAGAGCACAGAGACTATACAACCAGATAACACTGAATGCCAACCAGCTTCAACCATGAAACAAAAAATGAGAAGTGACTGGAAGTAAAAGGGAAAAAAATCTTTGGGAGAAGATATTGGGAGGAAGCTGAAAAGGAAAATATGGGAGAAAATTAAAAATAATTTGAAAAATAATGTCTGAAAATGCATTTTGAACAGTATTTGGAAGAGATCTGAAACTTAACAGAGAAAGTGTTTATTATAGCATGTTATCTCATTTAATTATTGCAGAAGTGTGTAGGATGATTTCTGTTGGACTATATCAGACCAAAATATTTTTAATCCAATATTACCCACATTTCTTTCTTCTATATTCCTGGTATCTAGTACTAAAAGATGGTGCATCAGAATGCAAGTTTCTGTTGGAATCTAAGGCATCTGAAAGTTATATTTTTCAATGGTCTTGTAACTGTACAAAGAATCAAGGAAGATCACAATTGCTCTGCAACTTATTTAACAGCTGGATACATTTTCCATGTGGCTGCGCTTCATTGTCCATTCAGTTCAGTGCCCCATCATGTGCACACCAGGAAGTGTATGTTTTCCAATCAGAAGCAAAAATCATCACAATCTTCAAATTCTCTCAAGAGGAAGGCCTAAATCCATCTCTTTATCAGCCATCTGTGCATGAAAAGGGAGTCCTTCTTTCAGGATATCTCACAAAAGCTTTATCTCTAAAGCCAGGGCCAAGAAAGTCAGTTCAGCATGCTCCATATATGCATAATTTATGGAGTAGCCTTTCTTTCTTCCACATACATACCCCAACTCCTTTCAAAGGCATTTCACCACAGCACGTCTGGGTATAATCAACTCCAGGAATTTCCATTCAAGGATTCATGGTTTTTTAAAGATTTAACTGTTTCAGAATAGAGTATGCTTGACAAAAACTCAAGAGTTCTAACATGTTAAACCCACTATTTGTGAGCAGGATTAGGCAAAGATGTTTCATTGCCACAAGCAAAAGACAGCACCTGAACTGCAACCGGCATATCTGGTGAAGAGATGGGAGGACTGTGTATGGCTTCAAATTGGTGTAACGTTACAAAGGACGTTACCTTTTTTTGTGTGCCCTCAGGATATTGCTGATGTCAGCATTATCAGGTACACCAGTGATGGTGAACCTTTTGGCCTCAGCATGTCAAACACTTGGAAAATACTTAACCTGACTCTGCTGGCATGTTACATACTCCACCCCCTGAAAAAAAAAGAAACAATTATTTATATATTCATTTAAAAAAATACAGTCTAATCACATGTGGTGCTATATATTATATAAAGACACATCAGGTAGTTTCAAAAATGAAATACATGTAAATCAAACGTAAAACAAATTCATTTTCAGAGGAAGCCTGATAGCATGTTCCTTTTTGCAACCTCTGGAAGGTCCAGAGGCCGTGAGAAGCAAACTCCATTCTTGCAGTCACCAAAAATTGTGTGAGAATGTGGCTGCTAGGTGTTGGTGAACACTGGCATGTCATTCAAAATATTGTGGCATGTCACTTTTGTCATGTGTGTCATAGGTTCGCAATCACTGCGATAGACCACACAGGAAACCTGGCCAAATAAACCAGTAATTGCAAAGCTACATTAACAGAATCTTACAAGTCTGAAAGTAGCATTCTCCTACTGCCATCTTTACAGCCTGATAATTTAGGGAGCATCCCTCCTAAGCCTCTTTCTCTTCATGCTCCCTCTTATCTGACCATACCCTAGACAGCATCTCTTTGATAGGATATCATTATGTCTGCTGCCGCTTCAGGTGATCATTTGGTTTTTGCACATTGTCAGGCTGGCTCAATCTTTATCTTGGCAAGGACACTGCAGTGGATGTTTGCCATGTTCAAGCATGGCTATCAATTGTTTCTTGATTGAGAGCCTCTCACAGTGATCTAGAGGAAAGGTTAACAGGCTGTTGGAAAGCCTGTCCTGCATACAGATCTCATCAAAGCCATTATGATTTATGTATTGAGCGTCTAAGCCTGCTGTGGAAGAACCCTGTCTTGCATGATCTGTAACAGTTTAAAGGTGCAAGGGTTAATACTTTTGTTCCAACCAGACTATGGACAATTCCTCCTCCCACCCACTCTTTCAAAGAAGATATAAAGGAAGAGAAAGATTTATCTTCCCTATAGAACTTGGCCTTGCTCACTGGGGAAGGAATGGGCACATCTCAGCTTGTCTACGGCCTGTCTCTCATCCTGTTGATCCAAACAACTCCTTCCCAACTCACTGACGGCAACATGATGCAAAAGTCAGGCACCTGGATCAGAGATGTATTACAGAGACAACTAGGTATGACAACTGATTGGAAATTGGTTAAAGACTTCTACTATTGCTGACTTGATTCACCAAGGCATGGATTTGCCATCACTAGGGCACCAGGAATGGTGATAAAAGGCTATTCAGTTGACAGACTATAGCTCGCTAATCCTATACTTAAGCAGCCTAAGTTTAAATACCTACTCTTCTGCAAATTTCCAGGCTGGGTTGGTGCATGATGTTAAATGAGGTCAAGACGACCACAAGGCTGCATTTCCCTAATTTACAGCTTGCTAATAACATCATTATAGTTTTCTGTGATATAATGTGTTGGGCAAATTCAGCTTACAGTGTATTTAATGTGTTGCATGTACATGGAAATGGATTCATTTAGTAACTAAGGTAAGTACATCATGTAAACTCAATTTCTATAATGTTCCAGAACATTGCTAATGTTCTGAGTTTTACAAAAGTCTATCTACATTAGCAATTGCATAGAATATTTTTGAAGTCCTAATACAGGAGTATAAAATCCAAAAAGCGCATTCTAGTTATAAGTCACAGAAGATGCTGAGAGATTCCTGGAAAAAGAGAGTGGAGGTAAACAGTGGGCATAAATAGTAATAACAACAATCTAAATGCTGCATTAAATGAAAGCAGAAGGACGTTTCACAAGAGGCAGGTGAAGGAGAAAGGAAGGGCAAGTAAGAATGAAATAGTCAAGAAAATCAAGGAGGTCGGGGACATCGTGAGTGGCTAGGTGTGTGGGGGATAATGTAAATGGAACAAAAATAGCATGAATGAAAGAAAAGGTTATCAATTGCCAAATGAATTTTTACCATCAGGATATCAGTAACCAGAATTTTACAAAACAAAATTATAAGATATACCTGTGTCTTAAGTCACCCCTACACCAAGAATTCTATTTTATCATGGTACTTAGAAGTTGAGGGGAAAATAATCTTTTTCCCTTCTTGTTAAACAACTTTACTTCCTCTCAGGAATAGAAATCTCCAACAGACTCTCAGCAAGCTACAATTTTTATCAGCAAAGTATCACAATGAAGATTTTGTGTGTGGGTGTGTATGTAATGCACAAACACATACATACCCTAAGTATTGCTTGAATTACAATTAGAATTAGTTGTTGTAAGTAATGATAAAAAATATCATTTAGTATCTGAGGCATCACAGGTTTCTCGAAATGTGATAAAGGGATGTCTTTTGTTTTTTGCCTTTTTCATTAGTTTTAGGCAGAGTGCTTTGGGTTTGGATATACCAGAGACAAAGTTGAAAGAAATGTTTGGCATACAGGGAAAATATGTATTGATATCCATTATTCACAGTTCAGAATACATTTTATAAGGGGTGATATGTATTATTAACAGGATAACTCACAGCTTTTGATAGATAAAGTGGACTACTGCTAAAACGATAGAAATGTAACCAGTCCAATGACATGAAAACTGAGACGGTGTGAATTTTCAAAGCTCGTTGTACATCACCATCTTTTTCCTCTAGGCACTATTCTTTTAGACCCTGTCTACTGGAAAAGAGGCTGAAAAACCCATGGCTTTTCTTTTTACAAAACTTGATCCACTCATGTCCCTAGTTTTATATCTGAGTAGCTTCCTTTTTAAATACCTGGAACTACTGTTGGCATACCAGCCTTGGTTCTAGCAATATGAGGTTTATAGTCTTTGTTTCAATCTTATCTTAGCCATGAAAGAGTTCCATGAACTGAGCCATGAACTGGAGATAGATGATGACATATCCCTCCCTCTCTGTTGAGAGCTGACAGCCCTCTCTCAACAGAGGTGGGGAGTAGAGATACTTATCATCTATCTCCAGTCTACAACAGTCCTTTCAGCACTTCCAAGAAGGCTCCACCCCCATTTGCACTGCTCGGGTAATCCTGAGGACATGGAGAAGCCTCCAAGTGGCCTCAATGACCCTCTAAAAGAATGCAAATGACCAGCTGTCTGCAATGAATATAAATCTTTCCATTCCCCACCATCCAGTCAGAGCTGAAGAAGCTTCTTCTTCTTCAAAAAAAAAAGCAAGCCCAGTTGCCTCTTGAAAAAACACCTTTGGAGCAATCATGATCTGGATGACTGAGGCTCTCCCTATACATCTTCACTAGCAATTCTAAAGTAGTGTGTGGCATAAAGTAGCATATGGATTCATCTACTGAATATTTCTACTTTGGGGCATGTAAACTGCATTACCCTAGGTGAGATAACTGGACCACACAGATTACTACTGGGCATTGGCTCTTCATAATCTTTTTCTGCTACTCTCTATTGTGTTTCCTGTTTTATTCAGAGATAGCAGATATTAACAGTAATTCATCACAGCTTGAGAAAACACTAACTATATTAAGGTATGACTACACTAACATTAATAGGAAAATTTCTGAAGGTGTTGCCAGATGTTATTTATTATACAATCATACTGTTTTATGTTGTTCCTGACTACATGTTCTATTTGTAGCATTTTTTCCTAGCTCTTTTTCTAGTTCTCTTTTCCACAAAATAGGCAATAATGAAAAGGTAAAACAAATGCACAATACATACAATTAGTAACTTCAGGAGTGCATGATAAAGAAGCATACTCTGTGTCTTATTTTATTTCTTATTCATATTTAATGTGCAAAGGGAAGAGAACTTGGATTTTGTATTGCAAGCATCAAAATACTGTGTTTAAGTCCACCAACCTGACTTCGATTTCCTTGGTTATTCTAATCTAACCAAGCAAGGGCTAAACAATGATGTATTATATACAAGCAAGATGAATTATTTATTTCCAACTCTCAAACTTACACACTCTCAGAACAATACACATACAATCCTTTCTTGGACATAAAGCCTAAGCATTCCAGTTGCTTAAATTTACTAATGGCTAGTGCTCCTATTCAAAGTAGATCCAATAAAGGATTATGTAATGCCCATTCTTCCTTTCATTCTAGTGCTTCCTCTTCTTCTCATTACAGAAACACAGTCTTTTAAAGGAACATTTACCAGTGCCACAGCTCTCCAGAACAAGCCGTCAAATCGCTCAACCCCATTGTTCTCTGGCCCAACCAGGATTCGGCCAAAGAGGCATACGTGGGAGAGACCCGAGGAACAGGAATGTCAATTACGAAGTCTGCTGGTTCGTATCAAAGATCTAAGTTTGGGCTACAACTCTGAAGAGACCATCCTTTTCAAGTATTGTAGTGGGACTTGTCCCAAGGCACATAGTAACCATGACTTGACCCTCTCAATTCTGTTGCAGAAGAGTGAGATCCCGGCATTGGGAAACCCCTGCTGTCGTCCTATATACTATGAGAATGTAGCTTTTCTGGACAACAGCCACCAGTGGCATGAAGTGGAGAAACTCTCAGCCTCTGCCTGCAGTTGTGTGGGCTGATGATTATGGAGGGGGGAACGGATTCAGACTTATAAGGCAGCAGCAAAGCATGATTGTATATTTAGCTATAGAACAAAGCTCCATCATTTTATCTCAATCCAATCCTCAGCATTTACACAAGCTTTTAAGAGAAAGAATTGCAAGAAACCCCACCATGTGATGTCTACATCCTTCACTTCAAGCACAGAACAATTCTACAGAACGATCCCTACTTAGCAGCAAGCAAGAAGTACCTTCTTGAACTGGGCATATAATCTATCAATCTTTTCACACTCTTCCCAGATATAATTCACTTAAACACATTTGCTGGCTTGATGGAATCCTGTCTAAATTAGATCTGAAAGGCTCAGATAACCATTCAAAATATTTATGGGTTATTTCTAAATTCTTTCTTTCCTGAATTCAAGGAGAGCCTGGCTTTTGCCATGTTCCTTCCCAATTAGAGCTCCC
The DNA here is from genome assembly GCA_025802295.1 of Psammodynastes pulverulentus. Classification (NCBI taxonomy): domain Eukaryota; kingdom Metazoa; phylum Chordata; class Lepidosauria; order Squamata; family Psammodynastidae; genus Psammodynastes; species Psammodynastes pulverulentus. Next base: position 3,046,100 of record JAOYMU010000098.1, read on the forward strand.
CTTGTTATTGTGCTTAATTTATTTGTCGATTTCTTCTCTTGGAAGGCTGAAGTTATTCGTTCCAAACTTGCATTATGAATGATTGATTGATATGTACATACTGGTATCAATAAAATAAAAGTAAAGCAAGGACTAAAACAGTGTCTCCAGTTTTGGGGTCAGGATCATTCATTGGGAGATGATTTTTCTTTTACATTATTTACATTATTGATGCCCCAAACATCTTAATATTGATTATTGATAGTCATTCAAACCATCATGAAAATAAGCAGTCAAGATCAGACTAAAGCCACATGCCTATATTTTTAGCAAAAGATATATAGGACTTCTTTTTAAAAACAAAGCATCGCTCATTATTCCCAACAAAGATGTCTCAGCCATATTTTTTTTTAGCAACATACGGATGTACTACAGAGATTGTCAAGAATACTGCAGAGATATAACTTAGGGTTTCTAGAGGTTTATTTTTTAGGAAATGGAGGGAGGAATAATAAAAAACACAGAGAAGAGATAGGGTCATACCGAGTCAGGTGTAAATTTCCAGGTTGTAAACAGAACTGGATTCTAGTCCTGAGCAACAGGAAACCACAGATTCAGCCCTAGACTTTTCATATTTTACCACATCCCAAATTTTTCCAAGATTAGATAAGTACTATTTATTTTCACGTTCCTTAACACTTCCTTTTTTATAATCAAGACTCTTCACCTGTTTTCCACTTCTTCATTTTACCTCTTTTCGGCATTTTGATGCTACAAGTCAAAATATGGAAATTTCTATTCCCACTCACTGAATACCCACCACGGTGAAATCCTCATTTAGAGATACTCTAATTTAGCTTTTTAATTTCATTCTGAAATTATTTAATTCATAGAAATGACAACATATTCAGTTGCAACATCAATTATGAGAAAATAAAAATGCAAGTACTTTTTTTACCATCTGAAAAATTGGCAATACATTTATAAAGAAAAAATTGTGTAATTAGCTTAGGCCCTGCTCTCATCTACATATTTGATGGCTACAAGCATCAAATATGTAATTCTCTTTTTTAGCCAATCTCTTTTATAGAAAGAATTCATAGCACTGGAGAACATCTGTATATCTGCTTTGCCAAGTTCACTATTTTGAGGCTCAGTATGTGTGATACATTTGAATACTGCGCTGAGAAGAGAATAATGTTCAATAGTTCAGTAACTGGAAAAACAATTAAAGGATAATTTAAAAATTACAATATACTGATAACCCCCTAAAACAAACCTGTACATTTCAATTCTTCATTTCATCTCTATCTATGATCGCACACATTACAGAAAAATGTTATTGCCTGAGATTAACAGTGGTTCATTTTAGCTAGATCTAGTTAGATCAAATTGTTGCAGATTTCCTTCTTCCTACTTGTTAAGTGCAAGAGGCAGAACACTTTCTTAGATTATGTACACTTTTAGGTTTCCTTTACTGCATAGAGGAAAGCTTCCATCACTTACTGTTGGACAGAAAACCAAAGTTCTGTGGAACAGTAGGTCAGAGCAACTTCTTTGGAAAGAGCACCATGTCAATTAGACAAAAAACCTAAATTCCACTGGGAGCAACGGTCAGCCTTCACGGTATCACCTGGCAGTTCTAGGATGGTTCTGCTGGTAAGGGCAGGTTTCGACAGATGACAGAGATCCTTCGCTCCCTGGCGACCTTCCTTCCATCGAAAAAGGACTCCTCATCTTTAAAAATTTCATGAGTGAATTCATAACGAGCAGGCCCTCTTTATTCAAAGACATTAGAGAAGACATCAGTAAGTTACCATAACTTGGAAAAGAGTTTTGATGCCATACACAATTAAGAGTCTGAAAACAAGACTTATGATTCAGAAACAAAATTCTTAAAAATATCTCTAGTTCTATTATCAACAAATACCTAGACTATTTCATGCATATGAACAGCTATAGCTGCTCATTAATTTCTGTAAGCTATAATCAAATTAGATATTTTCTATTTCATTGACAAGTCTTAACTACTAAGCACCTGCAAGGAAACAACACAAACTCCTCCTTATTAAATAATGCAGATTTTCATTAATTCCAAAGTTAGGGAACCGCAATCTGACAGAACAACCCCAAATGTGAAACTACAGCTTGATTTTGTTTTATTATAACAAACCAGTCTTCCTTAAGTTTTGATGTAACAGGATACCATGATTTATTAATAACAGAAATAAACATTTCCAATCTTCTCTTAGCAATAGAGGAAGGAAATATGCAGTGTACAAGCTCAAGACTCATGAAGCTGCATACCTGTCATAGAAAATTATATATATATATATAATATAGGTATAGGTATACAAGTCTTGGCATATTCGGGTCTTTTCCCGCGTAAGATTGAGCATGTCTTGGCGACGTTTCAACGAGGTCCGACATGAGACCTCGTCGAAACGTCACCAAGACACGCTCAATCTTACACGGGAAAAAACCTGAATACGCCAAGACTTGTATACACACACACACACACACACACACACACACACACACACACACACAAATATATATACTTATTTTTCCATATACTTAACAGCGTTTTCCTGCAATGTAGTACCCTCCGAATTCACTGAACATAACTCCTATTAAACATAACTAATATGGTGAGTTATCAGGGCTGATAGAAGTTGTAATCTAAAATATTAGAAGAATGTCAGGTTCAATAAGATATTTTACAACTATGGCAGTGGCAGAAACTATGTCTCATATTTATGGAGAAAAATCAGTGCATTTGACTCATTATTCTTAAGTGAAATCTCTACTTAATGTCAGTACATCTCAAACTGATGGATGAACAAGCATTGCTCAAAGAATTTCTTTGAGCCAATAAAAAGTAGAATTTGTGTTCTTAGTAGTTGCAGCATAAAATATATATTTAGCCCAGGACTGATCCTGGGAACAGAATACATTAAAAAAATGATGGTGAAGGATATCACGGAAGAATTAGTGTATCAAAGGCTGCTAAATACAATAGTTACAGAGGATTCCATATATAGAAACAGTGTATCTCTGAAAACTACAACTACAGAAGCATCTACTTAGTCACTATTGGGAAACAAGATACTTGACCAAATGGCCACTTAATCTGATTATTTAACGAAGCAATTACCTAAGAATGTAGAGAGATCGGCGCTCCAGCAGAAGATCCAGCCAGTCCTGTGGATTCGGTTCACTAGCCAGGTGCATTACACTTGTGGACAGGAGGGACAGACCTGCAATGGTGCAGCCACAGAACTAAGCAAAAGGAAATATAAACATTATGGGATTAGAAAAATACAAATTATCTATCACTTATTAACTAATATTAGGACGCAAGTTGCCCAGACACAGTCATTCTTTTTCTATCACCTAGAAAAAAAACAGTATTAGGACATTGTGGAGTAGAAAGATTTGCCATCGGATTCATTACATGAATACTAGGAGAAAGATACCAAATTTTAAAAGTCTTTTTACAGTGACTGAATCACATTTTCATGCTGTCAAAGATGGGACTTACTACTGTGTAGGCATGTATAGAACTGCACAGTTGATTTATTATGGAAGAAGACTTCATACACATCAATCTCCTTATTAGAACAATCAGTAAGTGCACAGAGGAATAGATGAGTTTAGTTGTCAATGTGATTTCTTTAAATTTATAAAACATTGACTACATTGAAGTTGTATATGGAAGTTCACATTACCAAATTCTGTAGAAACATGTTTGCTTATCCTGAAGTCTACTAGGGTTATAGAAAAAATGTTTGACACTTAATATTGGAGGGAATTCTGGAAATTCAGCCAAAACACTCTTATGTAATTTTTCCAAAAGTAACGAATTCACCTTTTGCTTAACAATCAACATCATGTTAAAGAACAAAATTTCACAGGAATAGTAAAAAAGTCATTTTGAAATAAATTGCAATAAAAAGATTTTATTGTATGTGCAACAACTTATCAAGTCTTCCTCCAAGGTCCATCATGCAATTCTATGAAACTACCAGAAAAACTACAAAAGAACACTTTCTAGTCATCTATAGATTCTATGATATCTTACCTTGACACTGTCTACATGAGGCTTTATATAGCCACTTTTATCCAAATCCAGAACATGGACTTGAGCGAGCTGTGGCACTCCTGGAGGAAAAGCAGCATTCCGGACTCGTTGTAAGATCGCATGACATTCTTTGCTCCAATATGATTTTTCTGTCTCCCGATACTTATGAATAGCCTACAGGAATGAAAAGAGATGGCATGAATATCTAGAAAGAAAATGAGATAGCCATCTAAAAGTTTGATCACCCATATATATGCACTACTGCAGAGGTGGTATGCGACCGGTTCGCACCAGTTGGGCCGAACCGGTGGCAGCAAAAACTGCCGCTCGAGCAAACCAGTGGCAGAATTACGGCTACCGGTTCAGCCGAACCGGTAGCTCAAACCCGCCCCCCGCGTGCGCACGCTTTCCCCACCATTCTGAGCATGTGCGCACTGATCAGCTGAGAGGACTCTGATCCTCTCAGCTGATCGGCAGCCATTTTTTAGCTACCAGTTCGGCAGAACCGGTAGCTAAAAAG
>JAOYMU010000098.1:3121449-3133744 GCA_025802295.1 Psammodynastes pulverulentus
TTGGAGGTCATCTAGTCCAACCCCCTGCTCGAGCAGGAGAGTCTATTCCAAATATTAACCTCTACCTAGGATCGAACGCACAGTCTCCTGACTGTGAGGTGAGAGCTACATAGTTATAAACAATATTAAAAACAGAGTTTAAAAATGTTAAAAATTAAGAATTACAAAAGTTTAAAAAATGTGGAGGGAATAGCCCAAGTCACCAACCAACCCCAGAGTTGCATGCCACTCTTAGACTCCCATGCCAATTGATCATCCATCCATCCATCCATCCATCCATCCAGAGATAAATTCATTCAATCTCCATCCATACTTATCATACCATGTCATAAAATGGAACTTGGCTAACCTTAGATATCCCTAGCAAATCCCTCATATATTTCAAAGTAAATTTCAGAGTCTGATCTTCGCAAAGGAACAGATTCTTAGCAAAACTACAATCCTGCAACTGCTTCTATTGGATGCAATAAAGTTCTGGGTTATGGAGAAAGACCATGGGGAGATGATGATTGCAAAAGCAAATCAAAGCTGTCAGCTATAAATAGTTATTTTAAATAGCTTATTCAGTACATGCAAAGCTTTGAAATAGCAGAATATGTTACAAGAACAACAAAGTTTCTTTTCTCCAAGGAATAATGAACCATAGTGTTAACAATGTGGTAGATGGCAAAGAGAAAGAACAAGTAGGAGACAAAACAAGGGAATGGTTTTGCATCCGTAGTATTTATATACTTTGCAATCAGATAATTCCAGGTTCAATCCTCAGCATCTCCAAGTGCAGCCAGGAAAATCTGCTGTAGAGTAGAGCAGACTCCTCTTTCAACTTTAATATTCCTATGTGTATATTGATTGCAAAGCCCATTACCTCTGACAATACCACTGTTGTTGCTTGGAATTGGAGGGAGTGATGGGTTAGAGAAAGCCTATAATTTAGAGATTTAGAACTTCTATTGGTTCCAGGGCTCTACAACACAGCATGATTCATATAGTAAAAGGTGGGATCAGACTGATCACAATCAAAATAATTTATCTAAATCATTTTGGATCGGGTTGGAGAATTACAAAAACTGTGGAAAAAAGCTAGAAACCTTGGTCTTGCTCTGAGGCCACAAAATGAATGTTGGAACTTCTCATTATCCTGGTATTTTTGGAGCCTTGTTACAGGCCATCAACTGAGGAAGGGGCAGCTTGAAAATGGAGAAAGGATCTAAGAACCTGAATTTTGACCTGTACCAAGATAATCACTTATATTCCTGAGAGGAGAGTTTAAGGCAATATGAAATAATTGTGAGGAACCAGTTGCAATTTGTTGAGCCATCTCCTGCAAGTTTTCTCCCCTTTTAACCTGTCTCTTTAAGTGTTTTAATAATAATAAGTATTATCCTCATTAATGGGATTTTTTAAAAATATGATAAACAAAGATGGTGAGAAAATATGGGAAGGTTTTGAAAAAAAACAAGAAAGTTATCTGGATGTTCTAAAATAAATACATGAATGAGACAGGAGGATTGTGCCCCACATTCTTTTCTCTCTCTCTCTCACACACACACACATACACACACACACACACACACACATATATTTGGGAGTACTAAGAGCTTATTATATCTAGCTTTGTTCCATAGACATGTCACAGCTATGAGGATAATTGTGGCTACCCTGCTTGTTACCTGGTGGAGGCCATTCACCTGAATGTTCTCTGAAGCGCTTGGAGGGGGCCAAGTGACCTCCAGTTTCTTGCAGGAAGGTCTCTCTGCAAAGAAAGAAAAAGGAAGCCAAATCAGCTTTGGAGTTTTGTTAGCAAGGGAATGCTTCTGTGGTCATTCCCCCCAACTAGCAGTTTGCAGCCACTTCTAGAGTTACCCGTCCATCATTATGCCAAAGCAACAACAACAACAATAATAACAACAACAACAGTGAATTGCAAAAGATAGCTTTACTTGGAAGAGCTTACATCCTGAGATTATATCTGTAACACTATCAAACATCCAGATCTGCCTATCCCAGGTCTTTGGAAGGACTTGACATGGCTAGACAGAAATGCCAGTCTGGACATCTGGCTGACTGTGTGACAAACCAAAAATCATGTCCACAATGGCTGTTGATACTGTGAAGGTGTTACAAGTCAATAGTGGAGAAATTGCCCGAGCATATACAGAGCTCTTTTTCTCATGCTTAAGTAACAGATAACAGGGAAGGGCTTTAAATTCAGACCATAGCTGGGTTCACATATATATTTAAACTTGGTTAAATAAATGATTTACAATTGGCAGTGCCCATACTCTACATCTTGTTTAAAAAACCCTACAGATTGCAAGCCATGATGGTTGGATTTGCATAATACATTTACTCCCAAGCTACTTTATGGCTAGGCATACTATAAGAATGAGGACAGCATGGCCTGTCACAGACAAATCAGCAATGGGTCCTTCTTCCTCCTGTGTTTCTGCCACATTTATTCTATGAATTCCACACCTCTTTTCAGAATCTACTCAGCCGTAAGCGTTCACACCCAGCTTTCCCTTTCAGTCTTGCCTCTGTTAAAGTTCAACCCAGTGTTTGCCATAACACCCTAGAAACCTATTTCCACCCTCTGGATACACATGCCTTGTCTGCTGGATGCCAAATTCTCATGCTACATTTCACTCTGTATCAGCTGATAGGTAGATAGATAACCTTTATTGTCATTTTTTACTGTAGGCACACTGGCACGCATTAAAAATGAAATTCTGTTGTCTGCTCTCAAAAGTGTACACATACAAAACACACATATACACATGCTATATTCATATACTTACATACACACACATCCATACATATAAATGCATGTGAAATACCGATAGACTGATGGTTACAAGCTCAACTGATGAAATTAAAGAGATTTGACCACAGGTTTTCCTGCTTTTGTCTAACATTCCTTTATCATTGCATCACATTCCAGAGATCAACTGCAGCCCATGCAGCATTCTTAAGCCATAGGAATCAGCAGAGGGATGTTGGGAAGGAATAATATAAAACCTATGTCATTTCAATGAAGGTCTAATTTTCACACTTCCTTACTATTGGCCCTCTTCACAGGGCCTTATGGGAGCTGAAGGCAAAACACTTGGATGGACCAGATTTTGTCTGCCCTGGTTTACTTTATATCATTAGCTTATTTTATTATGTTGAAATGAGGAGGAATCAAAATGCATTGCTGTCTTTAGGATGAGCGATGTATGAAAAAGCTAGTGGCAAAAAGACTAAATCAAGATTAGAAACAGAATTCTGTGGCATCAATGTAGAGTTGCATGACATCACAGTTGAACTTAATGTACAGCTTTCCTCTTTCTTTCTTCGAGCTTGTACAAATGGCATCAAAAGTGGGCTGGGCTACCTGTTCAGAATCCTTTCCTCAAACATACTTTTGCCCTCAGGTTTCTGTGCATTCCTGTTTTGCATTTTTTTAAAAATATTCCAGACCAAGCAGCAATTTCAAGGTCATGCAGTTAGAGCAATATGATTTGACTGACCAGATTAAGCACTTTAGCCTCTTGAACTCAACAAACTTGTCTCAGAATGAGTGGGTTTCAGAAGAGGCCTACAATAGGACGGCAAATATACATCTGGATTTGCATGCCTCTGTTGGATGCCCAGAAGCCTCCAAAGAGCACAGAATTCTAATAAAAACATAACTGTTTCCCTGCTTACGTATAGAGTTATGCTGCTGCTAAAAAGTGATGGTTTTTTATCCATAAATCGGTGCAATTTCCCCTTAGAGCCAACTAGCCAATCTTCCCCAAACAACTGTTCTCCTACAAATGAATGGGGAATTCTTGGAGATATAATCCCAACACATCTCAAAGTCCTCAGAATGGAGAAAAGTGATCAAAGCTGTTGGCTATTATTATAACTGGAGTGAATGCCACAGTTCGTTCAGTTATAATCTGTTCCTAAAGAACTTTCTCTTAGTTTTTTTCTTGCCCCTCTATTTCACCCAAATTCTTTTTGCTCTCATTTCTAATGTTTTAATAAAGTCTTGCCCAAGTTGGCATTCTCCAAATGGGCTACATATCCCGCCTGGGATAAGGGAAGCTGTAGTCCATTAGAATGATAACAATTTGAAAAACAACAACTGTTTTTGGAGAAACTGAAGGGAGGAATGGAAAAAGGATCGCCCGCTTGCTTTGATTCTTCAACTCAAAGCCAAGCATGTGGTCCTTTTTCATTCTTCTCTTCACCCTACCTTTCCCGTACTACAGTACTTACCCGGTGGGGAGGGGACTTCCTCAGCTTGATTGGAGTCTTCTGCTGGCTGGCAAGGCAATGATGAGCCATACAGGGCGAGCCTCTGCCTCTGCAGCTCCTGTTCTCGTTCCTGGACCTCCTGGACCTCCTGATACAACAGAGACTGAGAACTTTTGGCACGCAAGCAGAAAAAGGGGCTACCCAGGGAGACTCTCCCTGGCCTATGCTGCTTCGGTTCTGCTACAACACCAGAGTCCAGGATGATCACATTGGACATCCGATTGACTTCAGCAAAAGGTGGTCCCCTTGCATTTTCTGCGCAGCTGTTGTTGCTGCTGCTATGCGCCATCTTTTTGAAGTCTGGCATCTCAGGGTGGGAATGTTGCTCAAAAATCATCTTCTTCTCCTGCAGTTCTTGGGGTGTACCACGGTCATAGGTACCTCTCACCTTGCCCAACTGCATTAGGTCCTCTTCACGTCGACACTCCCGTTGAATCTCCCTCTGCATCTGGACACCAGCCCACTGACGCTCCTTTTCCTTTGGCTTTATGGAGGATGCCATACTTTGGTTCAAGATAGGTTTGATGCACACTTCCACATATTCCTGGGTACCTCGAGAACTGCCCAGGCCCCTCTCCCTTCGTAGAAGTTCTTCCCTTTCCAGATGTAGACGGATCTCTCTCTCAATGGGGGTCTCAGTAGCGTGAGAAGGGTTCTCAGGCTCATAGGTATTATTTCCCATCAGGTCTGTGGGGCAATCTGATTCTTCAGTCACCAAGTGTTCCTCAGCAGGAGGTGTAGCAAGAGTTGGATCTTCTGGGCTCACCAGATCTCTGGTACTGGTGGGGTTTGCAATATCAAGAAATAATCCCTTCCTTGGTGTTGGATTTGATCCAGAATGCTCTGTAGCAATATCTAACCCATTAGCTAAAGAGGCATTAGCTAAACCTCGAGAGTCTGCTCTGTTCCTGGTATCTAGCAGATCTTCAGCACTGGCTAAAACCATTGCACCAGCTGCCTCTCTGGGACAAGTTGGAGCACTTGTACCCGTCAGGCTTTGTGAGTCAGGAAATGCTTCGTCCAGTTTGTTGGCACCAGTCAGATTCTCTACCTTCTCTGGCTGGCTGGTATTTTCTCCCTGCTCAGAGTCCCTGACCGCTTCTTTTTGCCTCTCAGATTCCAGCACACACTCTGCTCCAACCTCACCCTGGGACTGATTATTATTGCCGGCTCCTCTTGATTCATGAATAGCCAATCCTTCCCTGTCTTGCCCGTCACATACAGGAGCCAGGCCCTGGTGGGCAGGTCCACAGGAGTCATTGGTTGCCACAGGAGACTGTGCTGGCGGTTTCTGAGGTAGAGTGTCATAACCTGTACCTGATGCCCTCTGCTGGCAGCAGAAGTCAACATCTAGCTGGGAGCCTGCTAATTCCAAGGGAGATGAATTTGAACTGCAGGAAGAATCTTGGGTGACCTGCTCATCAGTTGCCTGAGAATTATCTTCCAAGGCATTTCTCAAAAACTGCCCATTGACATGATCCTGGTAGCCTTCTGAAGATAAAAGTAACTGATCATTCTCTCTACTGGGCATTATTTCCTCATTACCTGTTTCTTTAATTTTTTGGCCGCTTGGCTTTATTTCTTCATGAATGTTGGTAGGATGAAATGTTCCCTGAGGTTCATCTGTCAAATCAAAATTAGAATGACTGGAGATATAACACTTTCCCTCCCTTGTTTGGTTTTGACAATTGGTCTCCAGACACGACAAGTTGAGAGATTTAGGTGAAGTGAGACCTTCACTTTTCTCTTCACAGGCAGGAATTTGTTTGAGGCTACTGGAAAGTTCCGGTTTCTCTGGTGAATCTGAATACACATCAAAAGATTTGACAGAATGATCTACAGTGTCATCTTCTATCCTTTGGTCTGGTTGATTAGAGATGTCATTGGAGGTCTGTTGCTCTGAAGCAATATCTGAAATAGTTCCATCATAAACAAGAGGATTCTTTTTAGCCTCTTGGACACATTCCAAAAATTTCAGGAAATCAGCAGGCACAACGGTAACTTTATCAGAGCAGTGATACAATTTGGTCCCCACTCCTTGGACCTCTTGTATTGAGGTTCCATTTGAGTTCTTGAATTCTGGAAAAACATTTAAAATATTGTCATGACACTCAAGACAGCTGCCAGTCTCTCCTTGTTCCAGCTGACATGAAGTACTTTCTTCTTTATGCTGCTCTGAGCAGACATTTGGCATCTTGGTCTGGCTATCCTCTTGCCTTTGGTCTAGTTGGTTGTAGACAGGTGCCATATTCATTCCTTGTGAAAGCATGGCTGGTGATGAGGAGGCTTTCTCCACAGGGGCATCCTTTTGTATTAAGTTGGGTAATTGTTCTAGTGTATTTTTTTGGGTGATGGGACTCTTGGCATCTTCAAGTGGGAGTATCAAGGGATTATTAGATTCAGTGGTTATGGAAACATCCTTGACCACTCCCTTTGTTCCCACCATCTGCCTGAATTCATCCACTTCTGAGCTTTCCTGATTGCTATGCTCCAGCCCAGAGTCAAGAGGGGGCAGGAATAATGCTTCTGTGGTCATATGGAAAATGATTCTTTCTTCAACAGACCTAGAACAAAGAACATTCATCTCTTTAATGTGACTTGTTGCTTTTCTGTTATTCCCCTCATCTTATGAGTTTCAACTGGGAAGGCATATTAATCAATCAATCACAGGAAAAAGGTTATTTTGGCAAATTAGTGCCTTATAATTTTATTGTTGAATATATTTCATATTAATAATTTAGGTAATAACCTATTCATAGAAGACCTAGAATCATAGGGCTGGAAGGGACCTTGGAAGTCTGCTAGACCAACCCTCTGCTCAAGGCAGGGGGACCTTTGCACACTATCCCAGTCAAATGATTGCCCACTCTCTTCTTTAAAACCTCCAGTTTTCAAAAATTGTTAGCCTTTCAGGCTATTTTTTTATTTTATTTTAAGGAAATGAGAAATTTCAATGATACAATGGCTCCCCCTTCTGACAATAAAAGAAAAGAATATCGAAGGGAAAAAGAAAGATTTGCAAAATGCTGGTAGGGAAATATCTTGAACAGAATATGTGGATAACAGAATAAATGTTTTCTGCATTCCCTTATATTTTGGATATCCCTTGGATATTTATGCTCGTGTTATTGCATGCTGCTTTTAATATTTGCCTGTCCACATCAGTAGAGGTTGAATAAGAAATGCTCTTCCAGCTCATCTAATCTAATTTTCAATTATTGGCCAGGGCTGCCCTTCATAGTTCTCCTGAAAACCACACCAAAAGCCTGTCAGACTAAGTACCATTAACACTTTGTTGGTTAAAATTACAAATATTACAATAAAATTACAAATATTTGCATAATAGTGGTGATATTTCTGGCATTTCCCCAAAAGCCATCAATTAATTACCACCAATTAGCATTAGAAACTGTATGCTTCTTTTTCAGGTTCAAGTCTAATACAATTTCTTCAATGTTGACTCCAAAGTTAGCAAAGAGCAGTGGCTGCTCCTCTCAAAAAATTTTCTGATCCTTCCTTTGTTTTCTATGCAGCTGAATGGAATTTTACAGCAAAACATTAGATCTTTTAATGAAAAGCCTCAAGTACTCAACCAGCCTCAGAAGAACAACAAAAACAAGCATGGCCAAGTGGATAGACATCTTTGGCTTCCCTGAAACCAGATCAATTTTAAACTTGTCTCCTGGTTAGGAACTGGACTTAGTGAACCATGTGTAATAACTGCATTTCCCAACTGGTCTCCCCCTCTACCCAAATCTTTCTTCCCTCATATACTTGGATACAAAAAAAACAACAACAACCCAACACTTGCCTGGAACACTGAATGAAAAATCCATCACCTGACCCGTTTTTGGAATAAGATGCCAAACTTTAAATAAGCAATCTCTGATCATTCTAGAAACAAAATGCTCCCACGAAAAGCAGATGTACCAGCATTGATCAAGACTTGCCTTCCATAAAAACAGACCACGGTTCAGGAGAATGTTCTGCTAGCACTTGAGGAAATGTTCTTCCACCATCTCTTTCCTTCTGTCTCCGGGAATGGGGAAAAAAGGAGTTTGGAAAGTTCCTTCTTCAGCTATCCTCAACAGGCATTCAGATTATCTTCAGAACCTCCCAAAGCCTCACTTCATTTCATTACCCCCTGCAGTTACTGGCTTTATGGATTTTAGGCAGCCAAGGGGTAGAGCAGATGCCTTGCATAGCTAATCCAGTTTCAAGTCCTTCCACTGATACAATTAAAAGCTTGCAACTATATAATTAAGGAAATTATCCATCTGCCAGCATAGATCTTGGTTTGGTTTTGTGAAAAGCAGGTACAACAACATTTCTGTTCTTAACAGGCAGCAAGTGAAGTTCAGTTGGAGTTGGGAAAGAGAAAGCTCAGGAAAAGGGAGTGGAAAGCATGTTCTAGGAAACAAAGTTAGATGCCAAAGGTATTTCAATCCACTATTTTTTTTTTAAATCTTCCTATCTTTTAGTGACAAAGGCATTTTGGCTGTCAAAAGAGAAGTGACCCACAATTGGATGTTTTGATGTACTTTCCTCCCAGCCAACAAGTTGTAAATTCATGAATGGTGAATAGATAAAGGGACAATGGTTTGGGGGATGGCACAACTCCAAAGTCTGCAATACCACACCTGAGTCAGTCTGGAAGAATGGTTAAGACACTGAACTGGAAACTGGGAAACCACGAGTTCTAGTTCTCCCTTAGACATGGAGTATTGGGGGAGTTGTTTTTTCTCAGCCCAACAGAGTGGTTGTCATGGGGAAACCAAACTTAATTATACAAAATAAAGGTAGGCTATAATAAATAAATATGTTCTTCAATCATTTTCTTTCTCTCACTCCGTTCTTCCCATGATTCTCAGAGAATTACACAGCACATAATTGCTTGCTTAGCAACCACCGTTTCTTTCTTCATCCCTTTTTCCCTGCAGCAAAGCCCAGCAGGGGTTTCTTAGCAGCCCAGCTGGGACTCGTCTTACCTGCCTCTGATGCTCTCTATCTCGCCTGGCCAGTCTCCTAGACCCTCACTCCGTCCCAGCCAGCCAGCCAGCCAGCCAGCCAAAAATGCATCCAGTGCTTCTTGCTAAGTGCTTAGTGCCTCCCAGTGTTTTATGCTCAGCCACTCAGCCAATTACACACCCGAGGCTAATCTGCTGGCAAGGCTCCCTCAGCCGAGACTACAAAAAGAATTGCCAAGCAAATATATAACTCTGAGGCCCGAAACGCAGGTGTACAACCAAGCCCAGGCAGCTGGCCCCAGTGTTAAAGATCCACCTTATGAAAGAACACATCTAAGCTTCTTTAAAAAGCCAAGGTGGATCCTTGCCTGTCAAAAGTTCTTCGCTATGAGATGAATGGAGCTTCCATGTACAGAAATAGTACAGCTCCTGATATTAAGCAAGCACTGCATTCACAAGGGGGAGACCATTGTCTTCCTATTGTGGTTATGGATTTGGAGGCATTTGTCTCTGGCCCAGCAAAGTATTTGTTTGGGGGGAAGGACTGCATTTGTTCACAAACTACTAATTTGAGAAGAAGAATGCTTTATGCAGATAAGCATTCCTAGCCAATTTTCTTAGAGAAACAGAAAAATTAAAAAAAGGGGGGGGGGAGATAACATTTTCAGTGCAAAGTAGTTCTTTGTTTTCTAGTTGTATCATCATTCCTGTTCTGTCCTTCCACAGGTAAAATTACTCCTCCTTGCCCATAGCATTCCCCACTGGGAAATGCCATGCCCAAATAAATTGGGAATCCCATCTAAAGCCTTATAGACCCATGATGTGGAGGCATTGGATGGATAGAAATACTGTCATCTCCCAAAATAATGATTTGGGATCATCCTTATAGATCAAGAGCTTTTAATTTTTATTCTTTTCTATTATTATTGTATTCTTTTATTATTTTCTATTCTACAGCTTTCTATTTTCTTATTTATACATAAAATAAAATGTCATGAGATTTTTTTATGCATAAAATGTCATGTCATGAGAAGTAACGCAATCAAAAAGTCAATCATGCTGGAAGTGATCAACAGAAAAAAGAGAAAGAGCTGCTCTAGTACCTGGTGGCTGGACACTATGAAGGACGGCACCAGGATGATCATGGCAGATCTGAAGGAGGCGGTGAAAGACAGGGGCATGGAGAGTGCTGATCCATAGAGTTGCCAAAAGTAAGTCACCACCAAATGGCTGACAATGACAACAACATATAATATGTGGTGCCTGTTTCCATCACAACCTAACTGTCAAAAGTCCATAGGGGACATTTGGGAGGCAAATAACAACATGTATGTCATAAATGTACATTGAGAGTTCACAATTCAAACCCACAATTTACATAGTTTCAGCAAACATGCAAATAGGTAAAGGTGGAGTCTGAGTCATGATGTTAGTCTGCAATCCCGTAACATCTGGAAGGCCACAAGTCTCCACCACAGGTCAGTCTCAGCTGGATGTTACCAACAGTGCTTTCATTAACAAGCATTCCCAAGTATTTTCCTCTCTCCATTGAATTATTTTACTGTCACTCAATTACAGCATCTACATGGTTAGCATAGATCAGGTGTGCTAAAAACAGCCATGCTCATGGCTTGAGAAAATGCAGAACAGAAGACAACTGGAAGAGAAATGCTAAGCCATGAAATGTTTGCATGCTTGAATGAGCTTAGAGGCAAACTATCAAGTCAGGGGACATCCTGGTTAGCAATCTGAACTGGGGATGTTCCCATGCTGAGAACTGTGGGAATAAATACCAAGAATTCAAGGCTGGCCTAGAAATCCACTACTTCCAAGAACCTCCATTCCATGGTTTAAGAGCTGGACGCCAATTCTTCTACAGATGCTTCTGTTGGACCAGTGTTCCCCAACCCCCGGGCCGCGGATCGGTACCGGTCCGTGGATCAAACGGTACCGGGCCACCTGAGGAACTCTAAATAATTTCACTGTGGGTCCTCCCACCTCCTGATTGGCTGAAAGCAAACCCCACGCCATTGGCCAAGGAAGAGGCGCCGCGGGAGGACTGAGGACTCAAAGTCGGAGACGCGGGGACTGAAGAGAAGCTGCGGTGAGGTAAGTGCACAGAGGAAGTGGGCCGCTGAAAAATTATCAAACGTTTACCGGTCCGCGGCGATAAAAAGTTTGGGGGGCACTGTGTTGGGCCATGGAGGCTGGTTGACAGCTTGCCGCTTAAAGCCCTTGCTTGGATTAGTTGTCTTCTGGAACATTCCTCTCCCCTCTGTTTGGAGGTGGGACAGAAAGACTGAAAGAGAGAGAAAAGAAAGATCTAGTTCTGTTGTTTGGTAGGATTAGAGGACATTCAAGGACTTGATTAACTAACACTCAAACTAGAGACTTTCCTGAGTCACCCTTTGCTACCTGGCACAGACTGGATCCATCTGGAGGGAAGAGGGCAGGAGGGGAGGAAAAGGCAAGGGCAGGACAGGCACAATCTATGGAGGTACCAAGCTCCATATAGCTCTTTCCAGGGATTTGAGGTATAGCAAAGTCACCTCCTGTCCCAAATATGTTATTATTATCTGGATTGAAACCCGAGCAATCCAGATTCTAGAGCCTGCAGCAATGAGAAGGAAATGTTCCTTCAATAATGTTTCACGTCACCTGGCAGAGATTAGGATCAATTTGGTAAATGGAAAAGAAGAAAAAAAAAGCACCAAAGGAAGGAGAGAGTGCAAGGTCAACTATACACAGAGCAAACCTGACTATACCAAGCTCCCAAGCTATGTGGAAGAACTGATAGAGAAAAAAAATAACCAGGATGCCCATGAAGCCATAAGTGGGTTTAGATCCCTCATATTCCCATACCCAGAAAGCTTGGATATACACAATGGCTGGCTTCTCACAATGCAGTAAGACAAACCTAAGCAAATTATATTTTGGCTTAATGTGTTAAGCGAACAATTTATGGCAGTGTTCCCTAACCCCCGGGCCGCGGACCGGTACCGGTCCGTGGATCAAATGGTACCGGGCCACCCGAGGAACGA
>JAOYMU010000098.1:3141738-3162423 GCA_025802295.1 Psammodynastes pulverulentus
TATCACTTCCGGGGTTTTTTAGCGCGCGACGGGGGGAGCGTTCCGGCACCTTTTGGCGCCGAAGAAAAGCCCTGACTGTCACTACTGTTCCAATAAAAAAAGGCAGAATTTAAAATCAATGAACAAAAAATGTATAAACTATGGTTCACCGTAGTAATAAATGCATACACTTATTTTAATTTTAACTTGTAACTATAATACAAGTGTCAGGTTCATTTTTTACCTTCCCTACTTTATACTAAAAGTGGACAGTATTTTTTTACTACTAATATGTTATAAATTATTCTGAATGCTTTTTGAATAAAGCACAGAGTAAAAGTTATCCAAAGAAACACAAAAAGTAAATATCCTTTACTAGACCTAAGTGCAAAATGTCCATGTTAAAATAAATTATAAGTGCAAGACTAGACAGACTTTCTAAAAGTTAAATGGGTCCCAACTTCCAAAACATCTACATATGGAGAATTCTTCCAATCATTTGATGCTCAATTTATTCATGTATTATTGCCCCTTAAAAGTAATATAAACACATACATAATTGTTCCTAAAGTGTAGTGTTTGAAGTACTCTATGGAACCAGTATATCATAATAGAGAACACATATTTATTCTGTAAATCGCTTTGAGTCGCCATGGGCAAATAGGCGGCAATATAAATTCAACTAACAAATAAATAAATAAATTTACTCAATCTGAACACAGATGTAGTGTTTTCAAAATGTTATGCAGGATACTACATACTGTATATCCACATTAACCAAGTTTCAGAAATACCTTGTTCATGTAATCAAGTTGCAATTTTTATAAAGTTCACTGAAATACAAAATGTTATCTCATCCACTGAAAAGTGATTTGATATTGTTTGATATTATATATAATTCAGTTATAGTAAACAAAAAAACAGAAACATTGATAATAAAGTGATATAATAATGAATATACTAATTTCGTGGTTCTTTTTTCTGGGAAAGAAAGCATTAAGGGAAACAGAAGCATCATTTTCAAAAAGCATTTACAAGTCTACACTGCTGACAAGTGGACAGTAAGAGAACATGTATATTTCTGTGACAACAATGAATCATTTTTCATTTTGCACAGGTGGGCAGATAACAGCAGTTATCTAACAGCACACTTGAATGTATCTACTCTCAACCTAAACATATTCAAGAAAAATATACTGATACTTTTATTCTTCAGCAAGTGTCTGATTCATTAATTCCACCTGGAAATCACTGCATAAGTCATCATACAATTCATTAAAGACTTCGTTCAGATTCATTTAGTATTTGAAAGTTGAGCAAGATCCTTCGAAAAGCTATATACCTAACTTTATTTGCAGGATTCTAGTAATATTATGTTTTGCGTTGGAGAATTGTACATACACAGTTTGCCAACTTTTCAGTTACTTTTACATTCGTTAATCCATAACACATCCTGGGCCCAAAAGCATTGGATGTCTTGGAATGCTATACAGTTGCATTACTTATTCCTCTTCCTTTTTTTGAGCCAATAATGAAGCAAGTAAAAGTGATCTAAGTCAATACTGGAGTTCATTTATGAGATAAAGTAAAACTTTCTTTAAGATAAGCTCAACTGGTTATCTGCAGTTGTCTTGGCAATAACAAGTTGTTTATCCTCACCTTTTTAAAGATGTAGTTTGGATTTCTCCATCAAGCTGATAAACTTGGTATTTTTATATATTCTCCCATCCAAGTACTAAGTTCAACCCTGTTCTGCTTTTCCATGATTTTCCATGAAATTTGAAACATATGGAATCTTTATTTGAATCCAGAATTGAGAATTTCCAAGTCAGTTCCTTGTTTATTTTCTAAACACTTTTCAGAACCATAAAAAAGCATATTCTTCTATTCAAGTACTAAGTTCAACCCTGCTCTGCTTTTCAGAAGCATTCAAGGATAGCCAAGTGCTGCTATTTATCTGGACCAATTTAGGTATGTTTCTTGTTAAATCAAAAGATAGACAGGCTGAAGTCAAAATAGAAATACTAGAACAGTACTAGTAAAAATACTGAAACTGGGAAAATATATTAATCTTCACTTTAACACAAACCATCATGTTGGGATTTGTTTTAAAAAATGAATATATATTGAAAGAAAAACACAAAATTGCTTTTGGAATCATGCCTGCATTGAAAAAGCTGTTGGAAACCAACAAAAAAAAATGTCACAAATGATGTCACATGATCACAGGACAACACAACCAGTTTAAATGTGAAGCAGCTGCCAAGTTGCCCAGAATTGTTTCAATAGTGAGATTGGGATAAACAAACAAATAAATAATTCTGAAATGTGATCATGTGACTCTGGGGAGGGGGACAGTGAGACATTTTACAACAGTCGGAAGTGCTTTACAGGCCCTAAAGCAATCTTTCTGAAACTTCCAGACAGTCATTAAACCTAGTTGCAAATTGATAGATTTTTCTGATTTCTCTTTTTTTGTCTCTTTTCCCCGGGATAAGTAAACCCTGCCATGTTAAAAAGAAGTTACAAAAGATGGTTAGAAGAGATTTGGGACCAAAAAATAGAGATGAGACTCAGAGGCTGGAGATGTTCCTATTAGGAATCATAGAAGAGAAACATGATAAAGGAACAATATACCTAATGTTGCACGTTATGACGGCGGCAAGACTGGTGTATGCTCAGAAGTGGAGACATGAAGAGGTACCGACTGAGAATGAAATAATAAAAAAAATTGGTCTGTGCAGAAATGGACAGGCTAACACTAGAAATTAAAAATAAGGGAGAGACAGAATACTATAAAATCTGGGAAAAACTATAAATGGTTAGATCTGAAGAAAAGGGAATTGGATAAAAACTAAGAATATTGTCGCTAAATAAGTGGGAGGGTTTGTAAATTAAAATAAATGGAAGATGTACAAATAAGTTGTAAATATGTATATAAACATGTAAGATGTAAATAATCTATGATGTTAGAGATGAATGGTTATCAATATATTAAAATGTATGGCAAAGAGATATGCCAGGGAAATTGCACTGTACTTGATTGGTTTTTAAATGTTTATTCAGTAAAAGTTTATTTAAAAAAAGAAGTTACAAAACTTTTGTTAAACAGAGTATAATATCTTGGGAGCAGTGAACAATCTATAGTAATTGTTTATGTGAACAGGAAAGGAATGGCATTTTCAAAAGTAGTTGGGAGATGAATGCCAAACTCTTGTCTTCTTCCAGACTATTTCTGAAGTTGAAACAGATTGGAATAAAATTTATTTAACAAACTTCAATAGCAATAAACTATTGAAAAGATTCACAGAACATGGAAGTTCCATCTATATATTATAAAGTAGAATGATGGAAACAGGTATAAATCTATGCTTGGACAATTGGAATTATTCTGGGGTTTTTTTATAAACAAGATCATTAGACTTTTTCAAGCAAGATAGAGAATGTTAATATTTCTGTCTGGAAATTGTGTGTATGTGTGTGCATGTATGTAAAATCACATAATTATTTTGTTCTGAAATTAAATCATTTTTAAATTTAGGTTTATTCAATTTAATCAATGAAACCGTTAAAGTTCTGATCAAATGCTGTACTTAAGTACATTTTAAAAATTACATACCAAAAGCAGAAACATTATTGCAATTACATTTATCCACTTGGTACCAGACCCAGATTGTGGGGGCAATATGCTGATTCTGTAAACTGCTTAGAGAGGGCTGTAAAAAGCACTGTAAAGCGGTATATAAATATAAAGTGCTATTGCTAAAGTGCTATTGCTAAAATATAGTTAAAGCTCCAGAGAGGAAAATGAACTGAGGTTCAAAAACAATACTGACATTTTGACTTGCAAATTATCCAGCACATTCTGCATGTTTCTCTGACTGGACATAAAATTATGCTGTGATCTAGAACAACTGGAGGGTACCGGGTTAATTGCCTCCTGCATACCCGATTGTGCCAGTAACAATCCTGCACAAAATTATTCATCAAGAATGTGTATATGGAGATGGGGGAAAGAATACAAAGAATACAGGAAAATTAAAAGGAAGCAGTCTGCTTGTAATTAGTCTTGGATATTAATGTCCAGAGAGCAGGATACACAGTTATGGAGATACTAATAGAATTTATTCCCTTTTAGAAGGGTAAAGTATTGTCTATGATACCTTGAGAATAACAAGGTCTCCTTGCCAAAGTGCATTCACAAATGATGGTGCCAGTAGGGACTCAGTACATACACTGCAAAAGAGAACATTCTCATCACCAGGACTCTAAAATAATAAAAAAGACCCAATAATTTTACAAATCTAATTTTCTATACAGTTTGAGTGTAAGCACACCGACATCCACCAAGCAAGGATGTTGCAAAGATTCTGGGGACCACGTCTTGAATCATGTATTCTAGTTGTGTGCAGGAAACTGATCTTCTTGCATACTGTGTCTATGGATCTCCCTTCTTCCCAACACCCTGTAAATTAGCCTACATCAATGTATTTCTATTTCTGTCTTGCTAATCACCAAACCTTTCCTGGTGGGGCAGTGTTTGGTACACAGCTGTCTTTAGAAGACTAAGCTGCTTAATACTCCTGAGAGATGAACTTGAAGGTGTCGAAGGCATGTTAGGCAAACAAAAAAAAAACGCTTTTGGTAGTTAAAAATAAAAACAGGTAACCAAGTGCCTTTAATGGTGGAGGGGATGGAAAGAGATTCTGTCAGGAGTCAGATCTTTTGTTCTTTCTCATCTGGATGCTCTTCTCTTCTTCTTGAAGCCAGGATTGGCACTCAGGATGTTCACAGATATTTTATACATTCTAAGGCTCAACTACACTGACATGGAAATAATTTGTGTGGTTATATTGTAAAATGCGGCCAAAATCAAGAGTGAAACAGCAACAATGGCATTCCACTGAATGCCTGAATATAAACATTTTTAACTACTTAAACACTAAATGAAAATGCAAATACCTCCATTAGGATCGCAGGGCAGGAAAAACTAGAGAAAAACACAAGTTTTAGAAGAACTTGTTCTGTCTCATAATATATTAAATACATGGAGAAATAGATAGAAGAACATAAAACAGATTGCACAGAAATCTTAACCAATTTTATTAATGTTTATTTTTAATGTAAGTTCCACTTGCTTCTTATGGCTGAAGATATTTTGAAAGAGAAGATAACATTTAATTACCAGTTTGGAAAAGGGAGAACAGTATACCTTTTGTATGGCCTGCTTATCTAAATTTTGAATCAAAAGAAAAACTGATATCACAGGTAGGGGTGTAAACGTTCTTGATTGGAGACAGTGTGACTCAATAGTCACAGAACCACATTTTATTCTGAAAGATCAGATCCTACAGAAGTTTCCCCACTAAATAGCCATGGAAAATAGTGAGAATAAGGAAGAACAGGGTATGTGTTGTGGAAAAGGCTTTTGAACTATGGAGATAGCAGCAGTTGAAATGTGGAAAGAAGGCAAGTACTGTAACTCAGGAACTACATTTCCTTGCCAGCAGGGGTTGCAAGAGGATTAATCACAATAGAAATATTCCTGATGGCTATCGGAATCATAGGGCTGGAAGAGTCCTTTGAGATTTTCTAGTCCAACTGCCTGCCTTAGGCAGGAATCATTTATTAGTCATTTATAGATAAGGAAGACAGAAACATAAATGAGGAGGGTGACAGCATCAGGTTTAATGCTGCTGGTTCCAGCCCACATAGTTGCACTGAGTTGGTTCAGTTTTATGAGACAGAACCTGCAGACCTTATAATAAATAACAACTTAACTGATTCATGACATACTGTGTGATTATGAAGGGCTTCATTGGTGGTTTTTATTTCTTCTTCACAGAATGCAGGTTAAAATTACTTCACTGTAAGCTTGCCAGATGTCCCAGGACCATAAAAAGACAGTGTCAAAAATGTCATTGGCTCTCCATTTCAGTAGGACATTGTCCATTGTCGTGGCGACAGTTCCCCAAGGGTCTTTCCAGCACTACCTCGAGGCACTGGTGATTGAATTTAGAACCTGCTATATACAAAACACACAATTTCCCCACCAATAGGACAGGGGAATCTGATCTTATCAGTATTGCTGAATTACGGTTCCTACTAGATCCTTCATCATTACTCTTACTGGTTTCCCACCCTCAACTTGAGATTAGGTAAATAGCCAGGCAAACTGGCACATGCTGGCTGAGGAATTCTGGGAGTTGAAGTCCACAAGTCGTAAAGTAGCCAAGGTTGGAGACCCCTGGTTTAAAGTATGTCTATCACGCATGGGCTGCAAAACCCTGGTTGACCATTAGATGGCAATGAGGCGTTAAAGAAATGTTTGCCTTCTTAGCTTGTTTGTCATGGTGTCTTCTTTGCATGGAACTAACAGGACAGCATTAATAAATTATATTTCCCCCCCCCAACTGATGTGATCCGTTAACTCCTTATTGCACTGATCATTTGATCCACGTCTATTCTTTTTCCCTTGCTGAGTTCAGGCGCTCTCCAGATAAAACTGCATCACCATGAACTTTGCTGTTCTGATTACTAATCCTTATTCTGCCACTGTTATATTGTTTCAAGGCAGAACAGTCAACGGACTTCTCTCTAGCACATAAGCATGATGGCATTCTATTGAAATGTATACATCTGAGAGATGCCTTAAATGGTGACAGAATAAGGAGGAAAATGCTTTTGGTAACATTATGGATAAATGACATCTGTCTCATTTGTGTGTTAAGGTCCTGATGACAGCTGCTTTATAAGAATACAGCAGAAGCAAAGATGTTTGTGTGCTGATTTGAGGCAAGGAAAGGCTTTAAGATTTGAAAGTGCTGTTCTAGACAAATGACAGGAAATATAAAAAAAAACCTCAACACGTTAGCTTCATAAAACCGCACACTAAACAGAATTAGAGTACCAGGAAGAGGAGGTAAAATGTAACTCAGGAGGAATATCTCATCATTTCTCTCAGATTATGATTGGGGACAAGACATTGTGTTTTGCTGATACCCTCCAGTGATCTCGGGGAGCTTTAATAAAAGCTTTTTTAGATCACCATAAAAACCACAAAGGCTTTTGGCTTTTCTGCTTTTTTAATGATAGCTGATTTGTAAGGATTAGATGAAAATGGAATCTGTGTTACGACAACTTTATCTTTTAATCGGTATAGAGAAACCTGTCACTCTCTAGCTGCATAAACTTTGTGAAACTGTTTCAGAAAATGCTAAAAATGAGTTCTTCCAAAGAAGAAGTGTAGGAATGACATTAGCTAGGCTGAATACGTTGAATTGATGGGAATCGGCCATATGTTGTTGCTATTATTTACTGTACTATTTCATCATGGGTAGTTTGCTGTTGCTGTGAATGTTTCAATATTTACAGTATACCTATTTTTGACTGCTAGGAATCTTGACTGAATTACAGTAGACTAAAACAGAATGAACGAATGCATGAACAAATGCATTACAAATTAATACACAAATAAACAAATAAAATTATGAGTGTTGAAAACCAGAATATTTGGGTGCAAGGGATGAGGTTGGATCTATCAAGAATCACCGTGTTCCCAAGACATACACTTTTTCTTATACAGTTTTAGGAACCTGAGGTGACATACACAGCCATTGTTTCTCCTATTTTAATTCATAACCACAACCCTACTTTCTCCACCCACCTTACTAAGCCAAAGTAGGCGTGTGGGCAGAGTAAGTGGTCCAAAATGAGTCATTGAGCTTCCATGGCTAAGGGAGGACCTGAATCTGGGTCTCCCTGGTCCTAGTCCACATTTTATTGATTACACCAAATTTTGAGAGTGCTAAAACAAAAATAACAAAGTCAATTTTGCTAATTACATGTTACCCCTTGTATGCTATATGAATTAAGCCAGCATGATTTTCACCTTTGTGAAAAAAAAATCCCAGATTTTTAATATGGTACAAAAATCCAGGGAACAGTAAAATGGTAGCAAAGACATAATTTTGTATCCCTTTGCTGACAGCTAATAGTGATCCACATTGTTGCAGTCAGATCATGTAAACCCAGAAAAATGGGGTAATTTTGAAAGCCATGGGTGTGTTTCTGAAAACCCAGTTGCCGAGTCTCCTGGTAGCTGAACAGCTTTTGAAAATAGAAATGACTGTAACATAAGCCCTTTGCCACACAGCCGATTTCATGAAATGAAAACCTTTGGCCATTTCATTTCTTTTTTCTTTTCTTTCTTTGCTTTGCTTTGTTCCACTGAGCCATGAAAGAGCCGGGGAGAGCTTTGCACCGGGGGAAAGCAACCAGTTGGGCAGAAATGGGATGACCCAGAAGGAGGATCCCACAGGAGCCTTACCATTAAGGGTTTTAAGCATAAATGGAGTGGGACCATTTGAGCCTCAGTGGCAGCCCTCTCTCTTCTTTTACAGTATTTTCTGGCCTTAAGATGGTCTCGGAGGGGAGGACAGAAAACCAGAAGGTAACCAAACAGCTCAGGAATGCTGGTAAATAATTCAGCTAGACAGCTGATAAGTCACTGACCCAGCAGTGGGGGTGGGGTGGGGGGAGGTTTTCAAGGGCGCCAGGGCCCAGCAGTGCTGGTGCTGCCTGTGGGGAAACTCACCTCCCTTCGCCCAACTCTGCCTGCCTCTCAGTTTTTTCCGAACTGAAACCGGCCTGACCAGCTCCGGAGAGCCTCATTTCTTCTCTCTTCTGTCTTTTGATCTAGGCACTTTCAAACACAGAGGGAAGAAAGGCTTGGAGCCAAGTCAGGCCCTGCAAGGATGGTGGGGATGTTAAAAGATGTATGCGCTCTTTGACTTTGCTCTTCTGGCTGCATCCCACTGAGCAGGAGAGAAGCTCTCCCCACTCCCTGCTCATCTATTCCTTCTGCTTCAGAAGAAACTCTGCAAAAGATCACAAGCTGGCTGGACATCCCATGACTGAAAGGTAAGGAAAACACAGGGGGTTTGGGCAGCTCTGGTAGGTGCTGGCCTGTGGGCTTGGAGAGTGAAGGGGAAAAGCAGAGCAGAATGACCAGGCTGGGCTGTTGGGTTAAAAGCAGGCCAGAGAAATTCACCCAGCAAAAAGAGGAGCAGAAAAAGGAACCAAGCTACTTACTCCTACAGGACCC
This sequence comes from Psammodynastes pulverulentus, assembly GCA_025802295.1. Classification (NCBI taxonomy): domain Eukaryota; kingdom Metazoa; phylum Chordata; class Lepidosauria; order Squamata; family Psammodynastidae; genus Psammodynastes; species Psammodynastes pulverulentus. Next base: position 3,150,824 of record JAOYMU010000098.1, read on the forward strand.
TGTTTTGCAAAGATCCTCATGCCATTTGTGACCAGAGGCAAAGAAGGACAGCTGTGGATCCCGTTAATAATTCCATACATGAAGGAAGATGGCAGGTGGAACTTGTTCTATAAGGAGCAGCCAAGCTGCTTCACTCAAATTGTTATGTTCCCTTTTTTAAAAACCTCCAGTCACTTAGCCCGGAAAACCCTGTCCTAAAGTGCCTCCTTTCTGGGCAAAGGAAATAATTAGGGCTGCAAAAAATAATTAGTGTTAAGGAAAGGGTGGCCTTGATGTTCCAGAAAGCAGCAGATGTTGTTTATGTTAGACAGTTTATGTGTACAAGGGGTTGTCAAAGAAACAGGTGTGCATCTTTTTAATCAGAACCCCCACCTTCCAATTTCTTCATTATGGGTGCAACTGCCCTAGTGGAGACCACAATGTTTCTCATGCATCGTGATTATTATTGCACAAATGATGCAAACCCTATGATTTGCAATGATGTCATGACCCGTATGACATAATTTGCTCCACCCTATGGACTCCCAGTGGACACATGTTCCAAGGTCTCATTACTGGGCTACAGATGAAATAGTTTCAGCCTAAGGTGACAGCTGGAAGATATCGTGCCCAGGTGTTCCCATACATAGGTATTTGAAGAATGCACACCGAAGATGACTTTTTATACATGATTTCTCCTTAAAATTCTTTAAATGTCCTGCTGGATGCACACTCTGTTTGTGTGTATTGATGTATGCAGTCTAATCAAAGCCACAAGCCTTTTGCCTCTTTCTCAACTATAGGTTTGGATACGATCATGAAACAAAAGCATTAAGCTGAGTTTGTCAACATGCTAGTTTAAAATGTAGTCGGTTAGTTTCTGGCTTCAATGAATTGTATGAACCCAACCAATAGTTGGTTTGTGATTCAATGGTCATATACTAGACAGATCATTGGATTCAGTAAACCAAGTTTATGTTGATCATGGATATATGTGTATATATGTATCTATCACATGATCTAATTGTGTTTTAACGACTTTATATATAAATAAAGGCATGAAAGGTCTTCCAGACCAATTTAGCAAGCATAAAAGTGCCCAGTAGATCTGTCTCTTGTTTGTTCAGTAGCAGCTTTGTCCTTGGCTTGGCCTTGAAATGATTTAGTGCATTTGAGACTGGAAATGGAGCCTTCAGGCCTTTTGAAACTTGCTTAGCTTTGCTCATTTCTTCACTGCTCTCTGGGTCTTTTCCACCCCCACTGAAATGTACAGAGGAAACTGTGGCCCTCCTGATGTTACTGAGCTACTTGAGCAATCATCAAAATTTGGGGCATCTGGGGGTTGTAGCTTGAAATAATGTATATCAACATATTTTTCTATTTGTAATCATGTAAGAATACAATGGGAAAAACCCTATGTCTGTTAAGTCGGGGGGTTAAGGAGGAGCCGGACGAAAGTTAACACAGCAACAAGCTTTATTCAATGGTAAAACAGAAGCGCTGAACATGCAGCCAGCACTGGCGTTATATAGCCGGTGCCGTCCAGCAGTTCAGACACAGACGTGGCTACAATCTTCCCGCCGCGCGAGTTAACCAATGAGCGATGCCCTGGCGGGCTTCGCTCATTGGCTGCTGTAATATCTAACAATGTCCTCTTGATTTAGGCACCTAAAATTGAGATAACTGGGGGTGGAGAGGGGAGACTGGACAAGATTTGTTTGCAAAAGGACTTATATGAACTGTTGCTCAAAAATAATACTCACAACATGCACTCAAAGACATCGTGTACCCCAATTTTGGGAGGATTAAAATCCAGGTTAATGTGTTAGTTGCCAAAGGTAAAAATCTCATTACATTACACACTTTATTATGGTTCTTACCTTTCCGTTCAAGAAGTGTCTGGACAGCCTTGATTAGTCTTTGGTAGATTTCCTGGAGATTCCTCTATTTTAAGAGGAGAAGGAGAGAAATTCCTGCTGTTGCCCATTCTTCAGCTAATTAATACCTTCATCCCAGCCCAGTAAGCACAATAGACTTTCTTAGCCAGACACCAAAGCTGCAAGAATGAAGACCTCACATTACCATTCCAACAAGATCTTACATTGACTATAGTAAGAGCTGAGATATAGTAAGAGTCTCTGGTGAAAAAAGACTTTGGTTCCAGCATCTAGATGAAAAAGTACCGGTAGTGCTTATGTCTGTTAGAAGATTATGGTTTCCTTTTCATTCATTAGTTGGCTGTTTGCCATCCCATGAACTAAGAGAGATTAATGAGCAAGTTTATCTTTAAAAATCTATTGCGACCTGTTAATAAATGATTTATCCATGCCAGTTGAAGCAGCTCTGGTGTGCCAGTTTTCCAAATTTCTAATAACCAAGATACCCTTTTCTGAATTAAAATTGGAGACACTGTTTGGTTTGAAACTTCATCCCCTGATTCTGTCAGGGGATGAGTCATTGTTCCAAATGTGCCATTTCATTAGTAGTAAGTAATTCCAGAACAATAATTCACCCAGTAAATATTGAGTAAATAAATGATCCACTTGTGCAAGAAATATCAGCTCCCAGTAGAGGGCGTTTCTCATAGGAGAGATGCAGTGGGAACCTCTTGAGTTTAAGACTACGGTAGCTCACTGAAACCTTAAAACATAGCGGGAAGGGTTTCTACAGCATGTAAAAGCATCTGGCCTCAGCTTTTGTGTTTCTCCCAAAAGGAGACTGAGGTTGAGAAGCAAAGTGCAAAGTGAGAGAAGGGGCTGAAAATCCTTGCACAAGAGAAAGACTGGTTGCCTTCCAGTTTTTCTGTGGCAAATGCCCTCCCCAACCTTGCTTGCTTCTTCTGTGCCCTGAGATGTTATATTCCACAATATGTAAATTCCAACTGTGTCTTTAATTACTTTGGGGGCTTTATTTTGCTTCCAATGACAAAAGAAATGGCTACCTAACAGTTCTGGAGCCAACAGAAAAGAATGCCAGCAAAATGTTTGCTGCTTGTATTGCTGATCTCTATTCTGCCATTATAACGAGACTGATGAGGTTGTGTCCTTATAGTTTTAATGCATGACATATTAAGGAAAGCCATTGGTAGATTCATCTGATTTTGTTTCCCCTCCTACCAATTCTTACCTGCCAGTAGGAAAACAGCCACCAATTGCTCTTCCTAATGGAAGAAGCGTGAGGTGAGTGTAGCATTGCTTGGAATGGTTGGGGTTAGCCACCCCTCAGTTAGTTTGATTGGGAATGGGAAGGGATATGTTAGAACAGAAGTTTTATTTCATTTCTGAAAGAACGCTAGACTCAAAAGTACCCAGAACAGAGGAATGTTGGTGAAGATGATGGAGCTTACAGAAATGGCTAAATTAACCTCTTTGATAGAGAAAAAAATTAAATAAATATTTATAAGTGACTGGAAAACTTTATACTGTAGACTTTTTGCACAAAATTGGAAAAAGTGCACTTACGGTTTTATTGATTAAAAAAAACCTGGACAGCAAAAAAAAAAGTGACCTTTTGTAATCATAGAGCATAATTTTGTAATTGTACTTATATTTGCTGCAAAAAAAATGGAAACATTTTTCTATTTCTTTCTGCACTTTTGCTTTTTTTCTTCCTCCTTTTTTGCTTTACTGCTTTTTTACTCTTTGTTAGTATGTGTTCGGTTTTATGTTCTTGGTAAAACTTTTAATAAAAATTTATTTTTAAAAGTCAAAGAGTGCTACACCCACTTTGAAAACCCATGTCAACAAATAGCCTAGCTGAGAATTTGCAGGCAAAGAATAGGGACACAGGAGGGAGGTGGTTCATAAAAAATGAGCAGTACCATTCCTGAGTAGTGTTTTAACAAAAAGGCAGCTCTGACAATTCTATTCTCATGGCCAACAGCATCAGGGAATAGGCTGTGGACAGCCCTAGAGACAGATTAGAGAAGGCAAGATGCAACTCCCCCCAAATAAACAGACACACGTGATTACTTTTATTTTTTATTTTATTTATTTAAAACATTTATAGAACCACCCATATTTCAAACAGCCCTGGGTGGCTCCCAATCTCCCTTATTGGTAGAAACATTGGGAAACCTGTAATACAGACACTCATGCAGCACCAGCAATATAAAGCAGCTAGTTTACAGAGCGGCAATACAAAGTGCTTCCCTGGTTTAAAATGACTTATCTCCCAGCACATAAACCATATGCTTAAAAGAAAATAAGTCTGTCATTGTTTCAATAGAGCTCTAAGATTCTTTTCAAAGAATAGCTTTATTAAATATTTTTTTCAGATATGAAAGGTAAAAGTAACATGAAAGAAAATGAGAAAGAAAAAGTGAAAAAAGTGGAAAAAGTGAAAAAACTAATTAGAAACAGGATAAGAAAAATACATGAAGAAGCAACTCCTTACCTCCTTTATAGCAGTTACAAGTACCGGTAGACAAATTTTCATATCCCTCAGTTTAAAAGCGCATCCTATTTCCCTTTACCCATATTAAAGGTATACCCCTTTAATCAACAAATTCATAAATATTTTTTTTCCATTTCAGTAAAAAGACTATAAAAGGTTATTGGTCTTAAGTAAAATCCCTGATTAAATAGGTCAATTCTGGCATTTCTGCTAATGTCATTGTCTTCACAATCCATTACTCCATTGTGGATATTTCAATATTTCTCCATCTTTGTGCATATAATCATCTCACTGGAATGAGCACATATACTAAGGCCTTATTTTTAAGGAGCACATGACAAGTGGTTTAGAAACTGTTGGTCGGACACTTTGCAGGCAAATGCTCCTGTGGAAATCAAACGTCCATTCTTTCCTACAGCCCAAGTCAAAGGTCTGTGGCAAAAAAATTGTATTGGGAAAAAGAGAACAAAATTGGAGCAACCAAAAAACCAATTTAAGCTGGCTCAGTTGTGGGTGAGGATGGCATGGAAGTAATGTCATGAAGAAAAGGCATAAAAGTGCCACATCATGGGATATATTTGTGTTTCACTGGGTGGATGTGATCATATTCTCTAAGTCTCACTTGTTTACAGCTTTACTTTTTTGGGATACAGCTTGACTTCTCATAACTTTGGAATTAAGTGCCAGATTTTTAACTAACTTTTTAACAGAGTGATGGTGAAGGCTGAATGCATTCTTATTTGAAGCATGTTTCACAACTATTACTCTCCTCACCTTCACAAATATCCCCTGTCAACCATATTGCAGAAGCCAAGTCAAGATATAGAAAACATGGCCTCAGTGTGAGCAGTCTGCATTCTTCTTCCCAAGGTGCTTCTCCACTCCCTGCCTCCTTAAATGACAGTAGAAAGCCTCCCAGAGAGCCTCGCTGGGACACAGATCAGGGAACTGTGGTGGTTTCACATCTTGGTGCTGTTGACGCAGCAGAGGTTCCCCCTTAGCACAGCAGGAAGCAGGGAGTCCATTTGGCAGCAGTGTAAAAATGCCGGTGGTCTCTGGCAGAAAAGAGCTTGGGGATAGTCATGCAGCTGAATTTGCCAAGGCTAAAAAGCAGCACCTCATACTCCTAGCTGGCACCTGTGATGCATCTGGCTTCAGGGCTGAAGAAAGACTCTCTGGTATCCATGGCACAAAATTAAAATGTTATCTATGGGCTTTGCTAATTAATACAGGGCATAAGCCTCTGGGATACATTGGTACACAGATCCATTCAAAATGAATGGGAGCTGTCAACGAGAAAGCTCAGCACTAGCAGCCTAATGCGAAATCACTACAGGCACTGTCACTTGAATAGCATCAGAAATCTGGCAATTCTATTATTATTGACAGTCCAGTTTGCAAAATGGGCCTTCATCTAGTTTGGTGGCAGATAGCTTGGTCATAGTTAATAATCTCTGGCGCTTGTTGAGCCACTAGAACTTGTGTCAGATCTTGTCTGGCTGAGTGAAATCTGTGCCTTAATTATTTTGAGCTCATTGAAATAATTTTCCCATTGGTTTCTTTTTAGCTGGCAAAAAGCAGCATTTTAATATTGGTGTCCTGAATGATGTCACATAGCAGCCTTTCCCAGTCTGAAGCCCTCAAGATAGGTAAAATTACAGCCCTCAGAATTCTTGGCCAGCATGGCCAATATATTTATTGTAGGTTTTTTATCCTGCCTTTATTTTTTATTTTTTATTTTTACAAATGACTCAAGGAGGATAACATACATATAGTCCTTCTTCCTATTTTCCCCACAAAAATCCTGTGAGGTGGGTTGGACTGAGATTAGATGACTGGCCCAACGTCACTCAGCTGGCTTTCATGCCTAAAGCAGGACCAGAACTCACAGTTTCCTGGTTCAAAAGCTACAGTCTGAATATATTCCAAGGATATTAAATGAAGGAAAGCTGTCATAAAGACTCTAGTGCATGGGGGTGCCCTCTCATGCAGTGCAGGTTCTGCTGTCCACTTATTTCAGAAAGCAGAGGGAAGGCTTTGGAGGACTGGAAGAAAAGCCAATACCAAAGCAAAGGTCAGATAAAAGGGGCTGAGCTCAGGCCAAGAAAATAATGTGAGTAACCATTTCAGACAAGCCGCTCCTAGTTCTCGTGAAAGATAATGGATGGGAGAGGTTTGCAAGATTCTGTTATTGTAGCTTTACAAAAGAAAAAAGAGTTCTGGCCCTCATGGCATTAGTGTTCTAATCTGGTCTAGCTCCAAGCGTTGCCATCTATTTGAATGTTTAATTATAAATAAAGTTGGTTGCAAAATTTTCCATGCTCCAACACAACATAAAGGAAGTGGCCTGAGATAGTGTATGTGAGATACCTAGATCCTTGGGGAAAAATTCAACAGGCATGTTTACTGTTATTAAATATTACAGGGAATTTTTGACAGTTCAGAAAGGTGATAGAGAGTACAGTCCCACTTTGGAAATAATTGTGAAGTTTTAGGAAGAGGAAATGATAATTTTCTTCTATAGTAGTGTTCCCCAATCTGGCACTCTCTGAATGTGTGGATTATACACCCTCCTCCTGGACCCCACCAGCTGGAATTATTGGGCTGACTGGATCCACAGCACGTCTCCTGTGCCGACACGAGTGGTACGGGCCAATCCCAGTGGGGTGAGACAGTCCCTTACCAAATACTTTTGATAAGCATCTGCAAATAGAGGTCCTCATATTCATCAAACTGAATTGTTCCAAATATTAAAAACTATCTCTGGCAGGATCAGGCCAAAGCCATATAATCCTCCCAGGAGCAGGCAGACAGACAGATGTCAAAAATTATGCAAGTTTCTATAGGCAACCCATGAAACAGAAAAAGAGCAAATGGCTACCCCTTTTTCTGTGAATGATGAAGCTACCTATTTCTTATACTCATTTCTTATACCATTAATTTGGATTTTTAAAAGAAAGAATTAAAGTTCCTTTTTTCTCCTTGATTTTCTTATAAGTCATCTTATAACCAAATAAAAACTGACTGCTTCCTTGAAGTGATTATCAGCTAGCCAGAAGTCACACGTTTAGGACATGAGATACAAGGGGCTGGATTAGAAAAATGATTAAACTTGGCAAGTTTGAGGCAAGAGCAAGAAGTGAAAGACAACAGATAAGGGTCTGAAGAAATTGATGGAATGTTCTTGAAAATATATAGATTAAGGTGGTAGGCATTAGTCCATATAGTCACCATATAGTTCATATAGTCCGAAAAATACGGTAGCTCAATACTTAATCATTTGGATGCATTGTAACTAATGTAGAATAGAATAGAATAGAATAGAATAGAATAGAATAGAATAGAATAGAATAGAATAGAATTCTATTGGACACATAAGAAATTTCTCTCTGGTGCATAAGCTCTCAATGTACATACAAGCAACAAGTAATAAATCATGATCATAATCATAAAATATATTCATCATAAATCATAAAATACAACACCCAGTGATAGTTATAGAATAATAAATAAACAATCAACATAAATCATACTAGGATACTAAGTAACACAATTAATATAAATCGTAAGATACAAGCAACAAAGTTATAGTCATAAGAAGATAAGGAAATAGGTAATAGGAAAGATGAGAAGGATAATAGTAATACTAGGTAGTTTGACATTGTTGTGGGAATTGGTTGTTTAGCAGAGTGATGGCATGGGGGGAAACTATCCTTGTGTCTAGTTGTTTTGGTGTGCAATGCACTAGTATGCCCTAGTCACCTGGATAGAAAACTCCATTTGCATTTGAATGATCACTGTTTGCAGTTAGGGAGTTAAGGGAACTCATGAATATTCCCAGAATTTCTATAATCCTATAGTTCATCCACCAAAATCAACTGAAGACCATGCTTTTGTAAACTGAAGGATCAGAGATTGCAGTGTATGAAATGAGATGTGCTTTCAAAAAAAATTGTGAGGCTGCAGCTACGTGTCTGACCACTTCCTTTTTGCCAAAAGTGCATAATTACTACTCCGTCAGTTGCAGTGACTGCTTTTCCAGTTTCTGTGCCCCATACAGAGAGTAGCTGGTTTAATTTCTTTTGCTGTTTAATTTACAAGAGCAGGAGCTTCCTCCATGTCTTGATCCTTTGAGGTCTGCTGGTGAATTTCTGTTGGGATACTACTTTTGCCTCATTGAAGTTACAAAGTTAGCTTCCTAAAGTGCCTGAGGGATTCTAGTTGGTTTCAGAAGGCAAGTGAATTCTATGTTGTTTATGTGGGCGTAATTTGTCATTTGATCTATCTAATCTAATCAATCAAATTACTATTCTCCTCCATGTTTGTTTAAAGTATATGATGAAATGTCATTGTTGTAAGGAAATGGATGTTATTTCAGTCTGATCTATTAATTTTGGATGAGCTGAAGGAGGTGATCAGTTGGCAAAATGTCTGGAAATCCCCCTTCCTCCTACTTTTTTTCTTAGATGTTTGAAACACAGATTTAGTTACAGGAAAGATGGTAATAGTGAATCTCTGAGAACTGCTGTGATGCAATGCTCAGGATATTGGACTCAACTCAACATGTTCAAATTTCTGCTGGGCCACTTTGGACTACTTTTAAGCTCCTTTGCTGACTAAATGAATACATATATACATCAGAAAGGACTTGATCAAGCCAGGAATTAGCCATTTGAATCCTACTAAATCAGTGAAGGAGTAAAACAAGATCTTAAATGTTTCACTCAGCTCCAAAGTATTTAACTCTGGTGGGATTTATTGATTGCTGGTTTGCCCAAGCAACTAATCCCTGTACAAATTACGGTAATAAGATTAAACTGTCTTTAAGCAATGATAAACAAATCCTTATCATTTATCATTTAATAAAATAGTGATAGCAATAATAGAGGAATGTTAAAGAATTCTGGTGTACTTTAAGCACTCCTTTCCCATTATGAATTGTATTTTTTTCACTATCCACCTTAAATTGTTTTTTAAATTGTCTCTTTTTTAATGTATGTATACTATCTTTCTTAGATAAACATTTTGTGCCTGCCTGAAAAATCCAATGGGGAAAATAATCTTCACTGATGTTTGAGAATACAGTCCTACACATGGAAATAATGGTTTCAATGGTACCCCTTTACATCCAGCCAACCACTGAATTACTTGTAGGGTTGGGCCAAGACTATTTGGTTGCTGCCGACTTAGATGATGGTGGAATCACTTTTGTCCTAGTTTGGAGGCCTGGCATCAGTAGCAGTCTGAAAGCACCTTCTGTTCCTATTGCCTGTTCTTTTCACCCACATAACCTTTGGAATAACCACAAGCCTCTTTTTCCTCTGAAACAGCACTTTTGGTGGTTTGGAACATTAACCTCGAGGGAGGAGGCAGCCCAAAGGGCAACGTAGCCATTTCAGAGCAGGGCTTTTTAGCAGAAGTTGGCCTCTTGCACAAGCGCCCAATGAAAGGTTAATGAGTGTCAGTTAAAGCAGGCAAGGCAAATGTTCTTTCATTGAAGGGCTGATCTCCCTTCTGCCAAAGAACAGACAATCTGCCTGTTGGACAAATCGGCATTCAATCAGAGTCATACTGAGAGACACAGACTGATATTATAAAAAGCAACATGGCTCCATAGTTTTTCAGCATTCTTTTCAATGGGTTGACACCCAGAGGATCAGGTCTCTCAGGATTGAAAGCTGAGCCCTCAAAAATACCCTGGATTTCGAATGAGCAAGCCCAGGGACAGATAGGTTCCATCAGCAACAGCTGCCTCTATTTGCATGTGGATCTCTGGTCTCCATAAGAAGCTTCTTTGCAAGACGTTCTAGTCCAAGGCTTTTGTTCTTCCTGTTTGTGCACGTACTTGTTATTGCATAGAAAAATCCCCTTTGGGGAAGGTTAATTTGTCCATATACAGCATGTGTTTCTCCATATTTAGTTATATCTATCAACATTAACTACATTGCTGAATATGTGTCTGTACAGACACAGGCTGTGTATAGACAGCAGTTGTACCAGAGATTCACTCAACTCACACCTGTGCCTGATTATCTCTCAGTCACAATCACTTAATGCCATTCAGGCTTTCTGCTCTATGGCTCGATATTCCACCTCCCAATTCTTTATACACGTGTGAGAAAAATTATTTTCTGCATCTATGCCTCCTGGGTTCTCCCCACCATATAAATAGAACTAATTACAAGGATTCCCAGCTATTGAGGATTTCTCAGTAATTAACAGTTTACAAAAACTGCCAGTAGGTACTCAGAAATTATTTAGTCAATCATTATCTAGCATCTGCAACCATTTAGTAAAAAAAAATTCTGCCATATTATGGCAGACATATTTTATTGTTTGTGCATTTAGTGATTTAGCAGAAGCCAGTTTATGAGGGTGAAAGAAGGCTGGCTCAGGGATCTGGTTTCCCTTGACCATTCTAGTTAGATCCCGTAGCCAGATATCCTTGGTGGGTGAATTATCTCACTGACTGTCTATTGAGATTCTCAGTCATCCAGGTCGTCCCAAAGGTGCTTTTTCAAGAGGCAACTGGACTTTCTTGTTTTTCTTCTTTTTATCCAAGAAGCTTCTTCAGCTCTGTTTTTCTTTGAAGCTTCTTGGATGAGAAGCAAAAAGTCTTCAAAGAAAAACAAGGAGGTCCAGTTGCCTCTTGAAAAAGCACCTTTGGGACAATTTCATGGGCTGATCAATGATTGCTCTCATTTTGCCTATCAGCCTCCCTTCTGTGGGTGAAAACATGGCTAGTCCGGTGATTTTTTTGCAGGTGGACAGTTGGAACAAGCCACATAGGCCTCAACCCTCATTTTCATCATCTTCAGCCTGCCCTGGTACTTGTGGTAGAAGTAGGACTGTCAGTATTCAGAGGCAGAAGGGAAGTTGTGGTTCCAAAAATCTGGAGGCTGAGAAACTGATCATATGTTGATAAAACTGACATGAAATGTTCAGTTACAGTAATTCCATTTGACAAAGATTGTGTAAGAGTCCTGCTTTAAGCAGAGGGTTGGGCTAGAAGATTTCCAAGATCCCTTCTAGCTCTATGATTCTATGATTACCTTGAGTTACCCACCCCTACATGACTCAGATTACAGATTAACAGAGTTGGAAGGGACCTTGTACTAGGTCATCTAGTCCAACTCCTTACTCAAGCAGGAGACCCTACACCATTTCTGACAAATGGCAGTCCAATCTCTTCTTGAAAGTTTCAAGTGATGATGCTCCCACAACTT
>JAOYMU010000098.1:3180911-3192524 GCA_025802295.1 Psammodynastes pulverulentus
CGCGTCACGTGACGCGGACTCTAAAAAGGTGCCGGAACGCAGTACCGCCGAGTTCCAGCCGAAAAAAAGCCCTGTTCATTCTAGTTTTAGAACAGTAATCTGGGTATGCAGTGGGGATGGTAAAAATTACTTCGTTTTGCTGAGAGTTCATGACAAATGAAATCCTGTGGTTCTCAGGAGCTCTTTAGATTTTCTTGCTGAGAAAATCATCTCTGAAACATAGGCTTTTTCGCTGTAATTGACCACTGAAATGCTAATACTTAGGGAAGATCCAGTGTGTATTAGATGCACTGTAGCTTCATGCAAAATTATGGTAAGGCCAATGTCATGAAAGGATGATTTATCCTCTACTGTTTGTAAAATCTGCTGCATGGGAAACTTCTAGTTTGCAGGCCTCATGAGAGTCACATGGTCTTTGACATGTCTAGATAGCTCCTCCCTCATAAGGCCTCCCCCTTCTGCCAAAGCCCCGATCTTTCCACCCCAACCCAGCCCCAATTTCTGTCAGAAAGATCTAATCTCTGATTAGCAGCTGATTGGAGATAACACTCTCCCTATGCACACAAGCATTATTTTGTACTGCAAACAGCTTTAATAGCCCCTATAATGGATAATGGAAATATTTTAAAATGTCCTTATTAAACTGTAAAGGAGGAGGTTTTTTTCCAAAGAAAGAAGAAATCTTGCCTTTCCCAAATGTGCCTTTTGACCCAGTACCACAGTAACTATTCATAGAAATTGTTCTACAGGGTTTTGTATTAGTGTAAATGGTATATATAGGAAATGGAGAGGGGGAGAGAGAGAGGAAAAGACATGGTAGCGCAATGGTTAAAATGCAGTACTGCAAGCTAATTTTGCTGATTGCCGGCTGCCTGCAGTTCGGTAGTTCGAGTGTTAACAGGCTCAAGGTTGACTCAGCCTTCCATCCTTCTGAGGTCGGTAAAATAACCTAGATTGTTGGGAGCAATATGCTGACTTTGTAAACTGCTTAGAGAGGTCTGTAAAGCACTGTGAAGTGGTATATAAATCTAAGCGCAATTGCTATATATGTTATGTTCTGCTTGCTCTGTGAGATACCCTTCAAGGGTGACATGTAGGCTGTGGCCATTCTGGGCGAAAGCTAGCCCAAAAGTGTTTTTTGTGCTATTCTACTCTCCCTGCTATTCCTGCCCACTCCTCCTTTCTCTCCCCTTTCTCTTCCCATTTGCCCAGAGGACTAAGGAACAGTGTCGTTTTCCCAGAGGGTGCTTTTAGAGAGCTTTTAAAATGAATCTTTGCACTGCAAAACAGGGGGTGGTGATGTCCTTATAGATGGGCACTGTAGCTTCTACAATATGGAAGCTATAAGCATTGTTTGGAGGAAGGGACATCTTGTGTGGGAAAGGTTATCTGAAACTTTTAAAGGTGAAAAACCATCACATGAAAGTGGAGCTGGAAAGATAAAGTTATTGTGCACTTTCTTCAGTATCATCAGTGCATTTGCACTTAATGGAGCTTCTTGGCTAGCAGACAGATCCCTACCCAGGAGGTTACTTGCAGAGTTGGAGCTGTATGTAAAAGAAATAGGGATCAGACAAAAATGGGGAGATAGATCTAAGTAAATGCAGCAGGCTGTACCATGAATTTGGAAATAGGGATTAAAGGGCTAAGCCGAAGGTTGCTTCATCTGCTATGCAATGGGGTGCCTGAAGTAGACATTCTAAATTGTATTATCCCCTTCCATCAATGCACAATCCCTTAGGGAAGGTCTCTGGTGCAAGCTGCACTGAAATAAATAGAAAGGGCACAACTGCCCAGATATAAATCAAGATAGGAAGATCATGGTGTAAATGTCAATATTTGGGTTATACTCTAGCCTCCCTGATGCTGAAAGATCATTTTATATCCTCATGGAAGACTGTCATCCACACAGATTTACATAACTGTGTGGATTATCAGCTTGGTCTTGAGAGAGTTGGGTCTTAGTTGAAAGAAATGTCAGTATCACGAGCAACCCTTGTAAAGCTCCACCTTGTACAAAGGAGGCCTAAAACAGAGCCTTGGGCTATCCCACTGCTTACTTCTCTCCAAGTAGATGTAATTCCATTAAAGACTACATGTTCAGTGTGGTTTGTCAGCTAGTTATAAATCCATCTGGTGGTGATGTCTATCTCACATTTTTTTAGCTTACCAAGAAATAGGTTGTGGTCCACTTTGTCCAAAGCTTATGGATATCCAAATATACTATGTCCATCACATTTTGCTGGTGACTAATCACTTCATCGAACAATGAAATAAGGTGCCATGTCCAAACTAGGGACAAAGAGGATTGGGCATCATCACAGAGGTAGACCAGATGAATATGAGATCTCCATGTCAGACTGAGAGGTATACTGTTGTCAAGAAGCCATCACCCTCATAACCTATAAGACCCAGGTTTTGGAGGCAGGTGGAGGTCAAGAAAGCCATAATACAGCAAACCATTATATGTACTGTTTCTGCCAAAATCAGAAGTGTTCGGTAAACATAAATCAGCTCTAAGAATTCTAAAACTTGTAGTTTTCATGCATATGGAGGGCACCAAATTGGGGAAGGTTGGCTTTTATATTACTGGAGATATTTCAAAAGAGAATATAGATCAGGACCAGAATATGTGACATTTCCTTTTCTTCTCCAAAGGTATTTCTGGCAATGAATGCAGCTCTGAAAAAACAGAAGTCAAAGTAAACCCTGGGACTATAGAAGGGAAAATTGAGGCTGCTCCTACTATGAAGAATTTGGATCCTAATGAAGCCCCTACTGCTTACCAAAGGAAGCTGGCAGTGGAAAAGATGGTCATCAGAGATCATTTGGGGCAGGAAGTGGGAAGCATGGATGCTGTTGGGCAGACACAGAACTTCATTAGAAAAGAGGATGAGTTGGGAGACCATGATAACATAGGAAATGACTGTGAAGAATGGAGTACTTCAGGTAGTCTTTGCAATGTGGTGGATCAAAAGAAGATTGGTTGTGCTAACGAAAACTATTGTGATCTTGGTAGCCGTGATGGCCCAGACGGAGCGTCTCCAACTTCCCATGATCAACAAAACTCTTCAAACCTGCAGGGTAGTACTAACTGCTTTGATTCCCCCAGAAAGCGGGGAGACAGTGAGCAAGAGATAGGCTTGTTGGTCAAGGAGACAGTTCTGATGGAAATGGGGGAGAAAGAACTGCCAGAACAAAATGCAGAGGAGGCAGAGCCTGCCAGAAACCTGGCAGTCTGTGATGTTGCTACAGAAGAAGCAGAAGGGAACCAGGCAAATCATACACAGAAGGAAGAGATGCAAGAATGCCATGGATCAGACACAATAATGCTGGGAGGAGCAGAAGAGAGGGAAGAGACCAAACAATCTGATCAGATCATTCTTGGTCAAGATACAACAATTCTGAACCATTTGGAAGAAGCTAAGCTACATCCGGTAATGAGTTCATTTTCATCAGATCAGATTCCTTCTCTGTCAGATACTAAAGTATCTCTTCCAGAACAGAATCCTCTATCTTTTCAGGAAACTGAAATTCTATTCCTGGAGTCAGAACAGTCATTATTACAAAATCAGAGTCCATCACTCCTTTTGGATCAGTCTGTTTCACTGCAAGAAAGTAAGGATTCTCTTCTAGGTCAAGCCTCATCTTCATTGCCAGAATCCTTTATAGCATCAAATCCATCATCTTTGCAGGACCATTTTTCTTCTCCAGAACAGAAAGCATTCTCATTACAAGATGATACTACTACTCAAGAAGCTAAAGGCTTATCGAACCAAACCCCATCATCCATACCAGAAACTAATGGAAAAAATCTAGAGCAGATCTCAACAGCTCTTCAAGAATGTAGTGATTCAGTAGTAGATCAAATACTGCCCAACTCTCCAGACCAGCTCCCATCTCTGCCAGAAAAGATTCCTTCCTCATTACATGAAGAACAGAGATCACCCCACATCTTGCCAACTGTTCTGGACCAAGAACAGTCTGTGTTGGAGATGAAAGGTCCCCTTCCAGATATAGCCCCTTTTGTTACTAATCAACTGTCTCTTCTATCTGATCAAATCATGCCCCTTGAAGAAGCCAATAATTCTTCCTTGGAAGAAGTTCCAGTACCTTTGCAAGTCCAAATGCCAACTGTTACAGAAACTCAAATACTGCTTCTTTCTGAGGGTGATAAATTTCCTTCAGGCCAGATCCCATTATCTGAGAATGAAAAGAAGGAGACACCAACAACTGGGCCAGACCAAAATCCACTTGCCCTCCAGGACCAGAAACCCCCATCTCTGGATGGCAAGGAAGTGACAGGATCTCTAATTGATAATTCACCACTTCAAAATCAGACCTCTTCCTGTCTTCCAGAAGGATCACTTCAAGACCAAGCTCAACCAACAGTAGTGGAGCACATGTCAGTCTCTCTGCAGGACCAAACCTCTTCCCTTAAAGAAACAGAAGAGACTCTTCCAGGAAAGACATCTCCATTTCTTGTGGGAAAGACGCCCACACTGTTGGCTCAAACTCCAACCCCTAACAAAGACCAGGGTCCAATACTACAAGAGACAACTGTTCTTGATGCTTTGTCGACTGCCAATCAAAACCCTGCTCAACCCCTTTTGGATGCAGCTGTAAATTCAGAGAATCAGGAACTGAAAGAAGATAGAGATGCTAATTTGGCTTCAGAAGCAGAAACCACTGAGATCCAAGAAAATATTGCTGCTGAGCAACAACCCTTGTTGAATGACCTGAAAACCACAGTAACCACCCAGGACATTTCTCTAGGAGATCAGCAGCAGCCCAAGAGTGGGATCCAAAAGCACCATGGTGCCTCAATCCAGGAGGCCCCAATTTACATCACCACTGATGGCAATCCTGCCTCATGCCACCTCCAACCTGCAGCGTCACACCAGGAGGAGGGTCAAGAGCAGGGGCAGAACAGACGCAAGCAGAAGACATGCCAGTGCTGCTTGGTCATGTAAGCTTGGCATCTTTCACCCAGTTGAGGAGAACGAGTGTCATTGATCTGGTCCTAGCAGCAGGCTCTGAAAGTGGTAACATGCCCTGCTAATCATGTAGTGTAAGCATCTCACACATTCACGCATGCGCATGCACACACATGCATACAGTACACACTCCATAGAGGGATTTGAAGGCAGTTGCATAGATGGGTCCACGGAAGGCTTGCTGCATCACAAAAGAGAGAATGTTCAATGACAGGTTTGTTTTTCTTTTATTGATTTCTCATAGCTTTCCTCCCAGTTTTCCTGGAGGCAGAAAATGAGGGATGCCCTGCTGGGCAGATTGTATCGGCCCACACATTGTCCTGCAGCATGCACACTTCTCCCTACACTACAGTAGCAGTGTAGACCTGCATTTTTCTTGGCACTGTCAAATACTGTATCACCATTCCCTCCACTTATAGTTTATGTGCCTGCATGTCATACTTGTGCGTGCATGTACATTACACATTTAGAATGCACATGCGTGTGCAGGAAGGTTGATAACATGCGAACCAAGATAGAGGCATATCCATGTTTTCTTCCTTTGGCTTGCAAGGCATTTTCCTATCTTGGAAAACACCCAAGTTATGTGCCATTACAAACCTACAGACTTCCACAACCTTTTCACAGGGCTGGATACAAAGGCTACAATATGCATGCAGAACTCCTGCCATCCACACTCTCCGCATGTGCCTGAACCCCGTCTGCTGAGTTGGCATGACTCACCAAGTCAATCTGGATCCACTCCAGACACTGAGCAATACCCTCTTCCTCCTGTTCCCACCTCCTGCACCTCTGCTAAGATGGCCAGCTGAACACAACTAATCTTGCAGGGCAGTGACACATAGGACACAAGAGGACTTCCTGCCAATAGGCGGTGCATTGCAGGGACTTTGAACAAGGCATTATTGGAACCTTCTCTCCTAAATGTGGTCTCCGGTTAAGATCTCGTGTGTGGTAGACTCAATGTTCTGCCTCCCAAAACGGGACTAAGAAATTTTTCCTAGCTCTGACTCTTCCCCTCCTATAAAAAGCCTGGGTTTGTGTCCTGCTAGGTCACAGGCTCTTCCCTCAACCCTTCATGTCCTCCTTTCGGTGACTGTTTATTCTATGCACTTTGTTTTAATTTTAGTTAATAACTTCTGTTAGGGCCACCACCTAAGCCAGTAAGAGCCTTTTAAATGTCAGTTTCTGGCTAATACTGATTCTCAATTAAAGTCAGATGCAATGACAAGTAATACCTGTGACTCTGCTTGGGGTAGGGACATGACATTTGCCTCCTGGGCTTGGAAATGGGGCAGTCTAGCAAAACTCTGATTATCCACTTTGTGCCAATTATTAAAGACCCAGGGTGATCTGGGGGTAGACGAAGAATGAAGAGTTGGTGATCCTGTCTCTTGTCCAAAGTTTTCCAGTCCTGGGAAAGAGGTACCGGTTAAAAGCCACTTTACTATCCCTCCTTTTCCAACAAGGGCTTATCATGAATAATAAATAATAATGCATTATATTTATGTATGGCTTTCAAAGTGCTGAAAGTACATCCCATGCAATCTCAGTCATACTTAACAATACAATTAAGTAGGTCAGTGCTCCATCACGGAACGGAGTGGGGAAAGCAGAGGCTGGAAGAACAGATCCCTTGCTTAACATCTCACGCCATGCCTCACACCTGTAGCCTTTTCCTTCTAGTTATGGTGGCTGCATTCCAGGTCTGAAGTATAAGGAGGGGGCACTAATAAGCATTGCTGGGTTGAAGTTTCTTCCAGAGATCCAACTCCAAATGTCCCAGGGGGAGAAGATATAGCAACAAAAGTCATCGGAGATGCGTAATATAAATATACCAAGCTGAGATTTGGACCTGGAATGGCGGTGAAGAGGCAGCGCTTTTCCTCACTCTGAATACTTTGGTCCACTACATTATGACAGTAATATATGTGTGTGTGTGTGTGTGTGTGTGTGTGTGTGTGTGTGTGTGTGTGTATAGAACGGATGAAGTACTTGATATCAATGTCTTGGGAACAAAATCCTTCCAGTTGAGGAAAAGCCAAGTAGATGGTGTTTGTATGGCAGGAATCAGCCATCCATGTGCTCCAACAAACTGGTCACTCAAACTGCTGATTTCTGATGGCACAAAGTGTGCAATGAGACACATCAAACAAATGATTAAGGTTTTATTTCAGAATAACAGTTGGAAGTGACCTTGGAGGTCTTTTAGTCCAACTTTCTGCTCTTATTTGTTTGTCTGTTTGTTTATCTTATTTATTTATTTATTTATTTATTTATTTATTTATTTATTTATTTATCTATCTATCTATCTATCTATCTATCTCATTTCCTAAGTTTGAGTTGCGGATGCAAAAAAAAAAGACCTGCCTTGTGTCAGTATAAGGACAGAAGTGACATCTGAGTAAAAACAGAAACTGCTCAATTTGGGGGAAAATATAATACATATAAAATTCACAGTGCTAAGATTACAATGTATATTTATAGACACAAACACATACCTTTCCTTTCAAACTGACCAAGGACAAAAACTAATGCAAGAGAAAAACCACAGGAAAGCAAGCTAGATTCTGAGCCCATTATTAGATCTGCCCATTCCTGCTGCACATAGGACCGTCTTCTGCTGTCTGTGATGATTTTTCCACCCATCCGATACCACTGTTGGCCATTTTGCCTGTAGGATACTCCTGCCCCATATTTTTCATGGCATCCTCCTCAAGGCCCTGTGAAATTTGTATGACCATGTAGGAAATCATCCAAAAGGATGCTTCCGTTGGCTTTCCCACCCAGTCTTGTATTTCTGCAACACTACAGATACTTTGATTTTCTCACCAGAGTGCTTTCCTGTGGAAATTTAAGGCAACTTTCAACTTCTTTCTATGTAGCCAATACAGGTTTTGGAAGCTCTGAAGGACAGAACGTGAGGTTGGATGTTTCATAGTGTACAATGTGTGACAAAGCTATACTTAGGCAGGAAGGGAGGAAGCAGAGGGATCTGTTAGGTTTCTAGCCAACCAGGGCTCCAAAAGTAAGGATTCACCAGATGTCTTGGAAGAAGAGTTCCTTGAAAGATCCTCCTGAGACTCGGATCATGCAGACTCAACTTGGCAAGAGATGTGAAATTGATCAAGCCAAGCCTTCGTTCAGTGTCCAATGAGGCAGTGGGTTTGACAGCTTTGAGAAACAAGCACACGTCATTTTAATGTTCACCCAAGATCTACGAGGGACTCTCTTTCTCATGGGGGGGTTCACAAAAGAGACAAAGTGCCATTTGATTTTACAAAATCCTACTGAGAAAAGTGAGCCCAGAAGTTTCTCTTCCCAGCTGGACTTACCTTTAGCAAGGCTGCCAAACTGCTTTTCCCCAAATCCCAAAGACACTTCCTTTAATGTGACAGCAGTCACTTTACCAATGCCATGGCTAAGGCACTAGGCAGGGATTGAGTTTGTGTCACCTTCATGTATGCTCTTTTGTCAGGCCTGCAAGGAAGCAGCATCATTTTTACTTTTGATAGGGCAATCTTGCAGCAGTTTGACCTATTTTCCATCCCAAATCATCTTCTTAGCATTTGGCATGTATTTATGACACATGATCCAAAGTCACATTATTGCTTCTAACAAGAAAAGTTATCATGAAAAGCCAGATTTACTTAACAAGCTCATGACTTGTTTAACAACCACAGTGATTCACTTAACAATCATGGCCCAAAAAAAGAGAGTAAAATCGGGTGCAACTCAACAATGGAAGTTCCAGTCACAATTGTGATCATAAATCAAAGATACTATACAGTATTTGGCTTTGTACTGTATGATAGTGGTTATATTTTTTGCTCACCACTAATAGGCAATATAAGATCAGTTTCATTCTTACTTGAGCTTGTCAGCCTTAGGTGACCCCCACAGATTAAGCCTGGTATATTGTATTCAACTTTACCAGAATTTGAACTTGGGGTCGTTACAATATATAGCAAATATCATCACTGAAATAGAAGGTCATATAAATTCCACACTGCAGGGAGGATCTGAGGTTTCTAGTATGAGCCCCGGACAAAATAATACGGTACCTATAACCCTCTATCTGAAAGTGCAAACTAATAAGAAAGGAAGGCACAGTTGAAAAAGCCATGGGAAATTATTTCAATATATGATTATGCAGTCAGATTATTATACGCACCGAGATGGAATGATTTGCTGTCTCCATCCACTATGGAGAAATGGTTAGTAAAGCTGAATTGATAAATTAACTTTTTATTAGAAAAAAGACATTAACTACATTTATTGGTGACTAGAAGTCTCTTATGGACTTTTGCATAAATGTGAAAAATGAACATGATTTATGTCTTTGATGATTAGACAGGATAGATTATGGGAAGAAGAGATTCATGATGTAACTTTAGAGAGAGTGGTTAAAAACATCTACTTATGGCAGCTGTGAAGAATTTCGGGAGACACTTCTTTATATTTCTTTTCTATTTTTCTTCAGGTTTTTTTCCTTTCATGTTTTGCTTTTTCTTTCCTTAGTATTAGTTTTTACCTTTTTGTTTAAAAGTTTCAATAACATTATATTTAAAAAGTGCACCATTCATAATATCTACCTGCATTTCCCCACTTGCACCTAACTGCGGTGTCAACATTGGGTCAATAACCTTTTATTCCCTGCCAGGTATTGACTAATTGATTGAATTTCTAGGCTGCCCAAGGCCAGAACAACTCTGGGTGGCACCACAAAATTAAAACAATATCATGTAAAAAAGACACCACTTGTCTGAAGGAATAACATTGCTTTGTTCCACATTTCCCTCCACTTAATGGGGTCCACCTAAATATTGCCTTCATCTCATCTTCAACCCATACCTGAACCAACCTAAAGCAATAACCAGATTTTTAATTGCCAGGTAGTGTATTGCCTTTTTGACAGGGAACAAGCCACATCAGCTTTGGTGCAGATGCTAGTTAACATGGCTCACCATGTTGCAGTTAAGTGGGGTTAGCCTAGCAATTCTTGATCATTCAAAGCTGGTGCATCTCTCTCTCTCTGCTAGCCTTGAGCACTATCTTCCAGTGCCATTCAGCTCTGGGTAGTGAGAAAGTCCAGTAATTTCAAACTGGGTTCTGTTTGTGACAGGCATCCAATTCAATCCCCGAATCAGTCTAAGCAGTCTCAGCATCTAAGCAGCCGGTATGAACACCCGTTGAATGGTGTGGGAGTAGGAATGGATCTCCAGAGAAAAATTGCAGACTATAGGAACCAGGAGCACTACTCAGGTGACCCTGAGGACACCGATACCCCTCCAAGTACTTCAACGAAAAGGATGCAAATGACCAGCTGTCTGCAAGGGGTATAAATCCTTCCATTCCCCACTGTCAGAGCTGAAGAAGCTTCTTGGATGAGAAGCGAAATGTCTTCCAAAATAGTTGGACTAGATGACCTCCAAGGTCCCTTCCAACTCTGTTATTCTATGAAAGTCACCTTGGGCGAATAGGCAGCAATATAAATCCAAAAAAATAAATAATACATAAAATAAAAACCAAGAAAGGCCAGTTGCTTCCTGAAAAAGCACATTTGGGATAAGCAGCCAGTAGGGAACAGATATGTAGGCCAGCACCCTGAAATGAAATGCAAACAGCCGACCTCCGTCAGCTGGTTGGGCTGGTTGGGAATGAAGACTTACCACTCTTCTGGGGATCAGATATAAATTTAGTGCCACTTCAGCTTAGCAGTAAATCTCATCTAGAAGTCTATATCTTAAAAGCAGGCCATGTGAATAACCTTAGCATGCTGAATGGAACCCATGAGGCAAACTTGAAATTGGAAAGACTATTAGAAACAACAAAACCTTAAGGAAATAACCAACTTTCCAAAAATATCCAAAATACTATATTAGAACTGTCCTGCCTCCTAGTGGTGACAAGGGGAATCTTGCTACCATTTAAAATGTTGGTTAGTGCTATCAAATATTTACTCTTGCTTAAAGAATATCTAAAGAATGCATGGGAATATGCCTGGGTATAAGCAGCAGTGATTGCTTGCCTTTTTTAGTACAGATATATCTTACTCAGACATCTTGCCTTATAATTTGTTCTTCCACGATTTCAGATAAGTGACTGTTCTTTTGGACAGCCACTTGTCTGAAACGGCATGGGGTCTCCTGTTAGAACAGAGAACTGAACAAGAAGACCTCCAAGCTCTATTCTGATTGGTTGATTAAAATTCTTGTATCTCTAAATCTTGTGATTTGACCAATTTTAAAGGGGATATTCCCTATTTTAATCTCTCCCTTCTCATTAACTACCCAAGAACCTTCTCTCGCTCTCTTTTCTGTTATAGTCTGGGGCCTAGTAGCACCCTACAGGGAGATGCTGCTCAAAATTACAGCTCTACACTGGAAAATCACATGATTGTTACATGTTTTTCTTAGATTAGAATGATTACAAAGGAGACAGAATTGAATCTTCATAAAGAGAAAAACACCAGGGGAGACATGATAGCAGTCTTCCAATATTTGAGGGGCTGCCACAGAGAGGAAGGGGTCAAGCTGTTTTCCAAAGCACCCGAAGGCCAGACAAGGAATAATGGATGGAAACTGAACAAGGAGAGATTCAACCTGGAAATAAG
>JAOYMU010000098.1:3286300-3299064 GCA_025802295.1 Psammodynastes pulverulentus
CCCCCCCCCCCCCCCCCCCCCCCCCCCCCCCCCCCCCCCCCCCCCCCCCCCGCGATGTAAATAAATCCCATAAACATCTTGCCAAGCGTTGGCTATCCCATATAAGAACTAGTGAGATGTTAACAATCTTCAGCAAGGGCATCAACGTTTTGAGAAAAAGGAAGAGATTTTTATTTCTCTGTCTCTGAATGTGTGTGTGTATAAAAATCAAAAAATTGGGGGATTTGCAAACCCCCTTCTGGAGCGAAAAATTTGTTGGTTCTCCTGAGTGCTAATCCCTGTTACTCAGTCTAGTGAATAAAAGCAAAACATTTGTGTACAATTAGGAAAAAAAACAGCAAATGTAAAAAGATAATACAAATTCTCACCCTCCAGGGCTTAAAAATATGGTTTCCTATATCTTTAGAAATAATTCCCAATGATTTCGGCTTCAGTTAAATCTTTCTCCTGCTCATTTGCCTTGAAAACAAACGTGACCCTCTGACAATTGTCTGTTCACTTAGAGTGTAAGTTTGTACAGAGTCACAAAGGCTGCCAAGTGCTTGAATTTTGATCGTCATCCTGGGGATGGTGATCATAAATCACTTTTTCAGTTCCTTTGTAACTTCAAATGGTCACTAAATGAATAGCTCTAAGTCAAGGACTACCTATAATGTAAAACTGCCTCTGAATTTCTGGAAGTTTATATTGCCATCCTTCCACAAATTATCCATGTTTCTGTTTTTCTGGAGAACGGGAAAAGCCTAGCGGGGTGTGGCTGGGGATGTTATCTAAGCATTAAAGAAGTATAACATGAGGAGCATCATACAGCAACAAAACTCAGAGAGGAAGAGCACCTCTGAGGCTTATTTCTTCAAGCCCATAATATCCAAGTGATGTTACCTTTCAATCTTTTTAAGGGATGGCAGTGAAGCAGGAACAATAGAATAAACAGAACAAATCCCATTTCTTAGTTCCGGATCCATGTAACACATGCAGGCTATCTGCTCCAAAGCTGTTGGGGGAATGCCTCCTCCCATGCATACTACTTATTTCCTCTAAGACTGAAAGGGCTAAGGCCACCATCTCCCTTGGAGGCCTGTATTCATTTTGGGTGGGACTTCTATAGGAAAATTAGGGGAGGGGAATCATTTCTCATGAGACCTCCAAGCTGTACCATGCTTGGCTCTGTTTCTTATGGATATCCATTGTATGCTAAAGACCACTCTCTTTAAGAAGACTTTAAATGACACATTTTCAGTTTAGTTTCATTAACAATCTACCTGAATACAGTTTTTGAGGGAAGGGGGTTGTTATTGAGACCAGGTAAATTCTTAATGTTATTTTATGGTACTTATTTGTTTTAATTTTTTTGTGACCGAGTTTTCTTTCTGCTACAGCTTGGAATTTTACTATTATTTATGGTGTTATTAATATGGATTTTGATTTTGCTAGCAAGACAGAGAAAAAAGCATTTAAATTAGTATTAGAAGCACTAATAAAAGTCAATTGATTTTACTTAAAAATAACATTTTACATTTATTACTGATTTTAGACATAAAAGAATGAATATATGGGCAGCATTCAGCAAACTATGTGATTGTTATAGACAAAGATTCAGATTTAGTCTAGAACACTCAGAATAATAAATGGCAGTTTGTAATAAAAAAAAAGCAAGTGTTTTAATTGTGATATCAAGAATACACAGTCACCCGTTTAACTTATAAATATTTTAAAATGGGGAATTCAAGTGAATTAATACATCTGTTTTAAAGTAGCATAATTATTAAAAATCAGAGTGTCAGGATAGGATATTTCACTGTTTATATTTTTATGAATTATTTGTATGAAATCAAGACACTTAAGTTTTTATTAACAAGATATTGTAACAGTGAAAATGCATTTTTGTGATTTATTGTGCTTTGATTAATTTGTAAAAATAATTATTTTGCATAAAAGTTTTATAAACATTAAACGCTGTATTATTGTATTGTAATGCAAGAGAGGGGAGTGGGAATAAAAAATCCAAAATAAAACTTAAGAGTCCAGTACAATATAGGAGTTTTCTCTTAGCCCATTTTGTGGTTAAGAGATTGTTGACTAGTCAACAAGTCAAAAAGTCTGGCCCTTAATTTAGACAAAAGTGTTAGTACTTTTTGTCTTCTGATTCCAAAGTGTAGTGAGCATGATAGGAGTAATTTTACCCCTCGTATTACATATTCAGAGGTTTCCCTCTACCGGAATGAGCCACTGTTGTACGCCTCAGGTCTAGCAGTTTGACAGTTTAGGGCCAACCTATATCTCTATGGCTGAAGGGACTGAAGGAATACTTAGTTTTGAGATGATTGCTTGGTAACGGATAGCTTTATTTATTGAAATAAAGTTTCAATGCCTCAGTGCTCAGGGTCTAACTTGGCTTGGTGCCTCCAATTGATGTAACTGCTTTTTCTTTTGAATTAGATGAAGAAGAGGAAGAAGAGGAGGAGAGCGATGAGGAGATGCCTCAAGAATTGTCTCTTAGCTCGAATGAATCCAGCAGCCTAACAGCCGAACCTATGGAGCCACCCTCGAAACTGGCACGGACAGATTCACGGGGCATCTTTGTTCAAGCACTGCCTTCCAGTTAAAGAGGAATAAAGGAGGGACTGACTACTAAGTGGCCAGTAGGAAGTCAGGGTGCATCTTGCACTGCGTTGTGCTGCCCTGCGATAAAGATGTGCTGTTCCCTGTCTCCGAGTGGTATGCAATGCGCTTTCATTTCATCCCCGTCCCTGGCCTACCTGTACCCAATACAAACCAAGTAAGATCCCAGCAACACTCCCCCTAAAAGCCTGCCTAATACCTAGTAGCACTGGGGGGGTGCTTGGTTAGTGGGCTGATCATGGTTTCACTGATTGGGTCAGTTTCTTTTTTTGACTACCTCCTTGATTACCATAGGTAGTCTGAAATTGGCATAAGCCATGACCCCTTCACCCTGGGCTGATTTTTGAAGGGAATTTATACCAAGCATGGTCCCAGATTACGCTGCTGGGAATGCATAAAACCCATGCTTTGAGATTATAAAATTGGCCCAAGTTTACCAAGGGCCTAGCCTTTTCTGCCTCTTGGCAGAAGTATGATATGCAGAGTCTCTGGCACACCTGAGTTAGTTGAGCCATTGAAACTGATTCTTGGTGAGTCATTCCGTCCACTAGTTGGATCAGGTTGAATGTCATTATATTGTGGGAAACTCCTTGTCTGCCTGTTCCTTGATGCTGAGCATCTGTCTTATACTACTCAAGGCTGCTGGAGTTTGGATTTCCAGAAGCTTGGACAGTGATGGTCAATGCTTGGATATAGGGCAGGAATTTGCAAGAAATAGTCCAGCTTGAGTGAAAAGTTTCTGTGTAATAATCAGCATTGAATTCTTGAAGCTTTCTGTGGCAGTGGCTGAATTTATAAGTGGATTTTCTCAGTGCAGTATATGCAACTGGGCTTTCAGCTATTCAATGGTGCGGTGTTATTTGGAATAGGGCAGCATACACTCTGTGCAGCTGTAATTGTATCCAAGTTTGGTTTGCCATAGATGTATACATAATGATCATAACTAGGACAAGTGCCATCTGCTGTACCCGTCTTTCTGACCCAGCAAAATTCTGGCTACTTTCTTTTTAGAGGAAAAAAGATTTCAGCATCATGGTTTCAGTTGATACGTCTTGAAATTGTGTCTGCCACTCTAGATTTTCTAATAGAACTCATTCTAATTATTCAGCTGCTTAGATTGTCCAGGGCTAATTTCTCTTGGACAATTCATCCCAAGCCCACTGTTATGTTAAAAAAAAATCAGCCTCACATTAAATATGTCTAAATTTATGGATGCTTAATGTACATATTGTGCTGCAAGGTACGTAATGTGCTGCAAGGTTTTTCTGTTTCTACTTTTTCCCTACTTTTTGGGAGCAGGGTGGCAAGCAGGAATAATGTTCTATTCATATGCGTTTTATCATCCCTGAATACAGTTTTTGTAAGCAGCTTTCAGGCTCTTGGTGCTTCTCCTGATGATTGTGATACACTTCCTGAGACATGTCATGAAATCCTACACTATTAGTGTGAAGCCAGTCTAAGTGAGCCATTTTTTAACTCTGCTAGCACATCAAACATAACTAACTCAACCTGTTTTGCTAATAACTTTTATTTTTCAAGCCTTACTTTGTAAAGCTAGTGGCACTAAAAGTATACTTAGCCCTGGCAGATGCTGGGGCTACCCTTTTATTGACCAAGAAACAATGTTTAGAAACATTCACCCCACTGTTGACTTCTTAAGGCCATTACAGTGCTGGTGATTGAAGTGGGGTTAATTCTTTTTCAAGTGCTTGTAGTCCAAAGATTGCCTGCTATACAGGAATAAGCTAGGAAGTGGGTATAGGAACTGCTATAATTTACACCACTATAGAACAGGGTGCTTACTCATTTCAACCTAACTTCTATTAGCCCACCATTACCTTATTGCAGAATACTAGAACAGAAAATGCAACAGAAACTCTACTGGTTGAAATTATACACAGACATTTCATTGTCAACTTGCTGAGAAATAGGAAGCCAAATGGACCAGAAAATGATTGGGGTATAAATGCATACAAAAACATAAGGATCAGCAATGCAGATTTCCTTCCTATTTGTGAAGGGATAACACAAATGGTCATTATAAGTCAACTGGATTCATAGTTCATCAACTGAAATTGTTTTGACTTTACAGCTATTTAGAATTGAGCATGAAGACTTGGGTTCAATTAGCAGCAAAAGCTATTTTATTTTGCAGCTGGGCAAAATTACTAGTGCCATTCTTCACTTTTTGACCAAAAGATTATGTAAGTTATATGCATCTTTGTGAAAATAATTTGATGATTGTGTGCTTTCTAAAGAACTTATTTAAGCACTAATAGCCAATGATTTTGGAATCCAAAATAATGATACTACTGTAATGTTTCCCTGCAGAAGTCTTTTAACAATGACTGTGAAACATCTGTAGGCTTTTAAATGATAGATGGGCAGGAGAAAGTAGTCAAAACAGTATCTTCTTAGGTTTTAGCCCATCTCTACAGGCTACCCATTTAGCCCAGCTTCCATGTAAAAGCAGTCTGATAAACCAGAAGTTAGCCTGACTTAACCTAAATTCCCTGAGCAAGAATATAAGCCTATGAAGAGTATGTGCTGCAGACAAAAGGCCTCTAGTTGCTATTCCTCCTTAGGACAGTGGAAGCCATAGTGAAAGAAACCCATTTTTAAAGTGTCTTTATTTCCATCTTCAGCTAAATAAGCAAGCAGCTGATCCAGCTGCTTCTAGTCCAAGATAAGATCTAATGAAACAAATGCAGCTTCCTTAGTTGCAAGTGACATTAGAGCACCAGGATCAAATACTTTGGGATTCTAGTCATGAAATTATTTTCTGTCTAATTTCTTTTGCTACAGCAAGTCAAATGTGTTTCAGGCACCGAACATAAACTTATTACCTTGTAGTCATTCTTAAAAATGTAAGCCTAACAAAGCTATTTCTAGTATAAAGCTACCTTTAACATAGTAGCCCAAGTTGTGAAGTGGCACAATCTTGAAAGGGAGCAAATAGAGAGTAAACATAAGTTTGGACCTTTTTGCTTTGCTCCCGAAGCAAAATGCTGCCTTCGAGGTTTTTTGCACATAAAGCACCTCTTAGTTTTGAATAATAGCATAGATAGCATTTGCAAGATGCAAATGAGAAAGAAAAATTCTCCCTTCCCTGCCTTTATTAGAGGTGCCAGAGCCAATACCCCCTTGCATAAGAACCCAGTCTCTCAGAGAAGCACCTTAATTCCCCTATCTGGCTCAACTGTCATTTTCATGAACAATTTGTAGTAAAGCAGCACGTAGTATCCATGGTTTCTACAGGATGTTTCTTGTGGCATACCTAGAATTTCAATCCCATTGTCCTGGACATATGCATACTTTGTTTTGTTGGATGTATAAGTATATCCATCAGTGAATAGTATGTTTCATACTCCAACAGGATAACCAATGTTATCTACAAGGACAAGCACTAATCAGGTTTTGAGAAATAGATTCCTCTATTCCAGCATTTCCCCCAGTCCTTGCTCTCCAAAATGTATGCAGATTGACATTTAGCTTTATGACAGTCTCAATTCTGGTAAAGAAAGTGGATCTAGTTGTTTGCAAAAATCTTGCTTCTGTGAGCTAGCTATTCTCTCTAAACTGTAGAATGCTGGATCCACCAATCACACAAGACCAACAACATGAATAAGCTTACCTTTGTATTCAGTTACTGCCTTACACAACAAAATCCCTTCCCTCTGAACCAGGATTATCTCCATTCACTAAGCAAATTGGCTGCAGAGCAGCTAGGAACAGTTGTTAGCAAACCCAAGTCAGTCTGGATTCTGCAGACTGCAGAAATACTTGCCGAGTATATTTAGTAGCCCACACAAACCAGTCCTGTTCCCTCTCTGTGCTAGTAACTAAGCAAACAGCTGGTTACTCGCTACTCTAGTGAAAGTAATCACTCTTCTGGTTTGTAACTGAATCTTAGATATTCTAGTTTTAAACAAAAATATCTGTGCTTTTCTATGTAATAACTAATTCTTGTTCTATAAACCACCTAAATATTGTGAGATTGGTGAAGATAAATTACTTGATATTTTTGGGTTTTTCAACCATCATGGCCTTATTTGTTCAATTTTTCCAGTGTTTTAAACCTGTGATATAGATGTTTATTGCAAAATCTACATATTGTATAAAATATATATTTTGTGTCAATCTTTTGTGCGGCGGCAGCAGCTTTAGCTGTTCGATAGACTTCAAGTCGAGTCTGAAGAGCTTTGTAGGTGTCCTGGGTCCATGAGATGGGCAGTGCCTGTGGTCAGATGATGTATGTGTGTGTAGTCTAGAGTGCAACAGCTGTTTTCTACCTTTTGTAGTTCTTTCTTAAGAAATAAATTCAGCCGTGTTCTTTGCCTAGGATGCTGCTTGCTTACTCTTGCAAAAATGAGTTCACATTTCAGCCCTCATGTGCAAAATTAAAATCAAGGTATCTGCTTGGCAATCCCAACACAGGTTCTATGACTTGGATGAACTTTCGGAGATTCCCAAACTTTCTTGGTTCAGAGTGTCCTGGATGCTGTAGCAAGCTGCCTAACGTCTCCATTTATTAAATATCCAATGCTGTCCTGCAAGTTTGCTGTGGTGCCTGCCATGGCATAGGGTTTGGGAACGGCAGAGCTAAACATATAAAGAGGGTCAAGAGCTATATTCCACCCTTCATACAATTTAGAGAGACAACAAATAGCAGGGAGGAATAAATCCATTTCACATCTGAAGTCATATTTAAAAATTCATCTTCTGGTGCCCCATCCCAGCAGAGCTATTTAGATAGGATGAATACAATTGATGTTTTACATAGCTGCTTCAATGGAATGAGCATAGCCTTAAAGGATTTTTTTCCCGAGACAATCAAATGCCATTTGACTCCCTTTTGCTATTTCTCAGTTGTTGTATAGCTTCTGCAATACATTTTTTTTTTAAATCAGAAGTTTTCAGGCAAGTCTGTTTCTATTTAGAGTTATATAAAAAGGCTGCTACTCATAGCTGTAAAGTGGAACACATTTATATTAAACTTCTTAGGGCCTGAAATTCCTATAGTGGTATTTTTGCTAATATATGAATTTTATTCACGAGAACTGTTACCTCTGATTCAAAGTGAAGGCTGCCAATGAAAGAGAAATGATGCTTCCTCTCATATCCATCCTGAATTTTAATTACCATCTTTTAAGACAACATTCTCTTGGACGTTATGAAAAAATATTTATAATTATAGTTATTTATACTATCTGAAATCACACAATTCAGAACCGCCTTACTCAAACTGGGCAAATCTAAGCATGGACCTAGGGACCCTAGGTGCACCGTGAAAAAAAGAAAAGAATATATAAGCCAGTGCGAATTATGGAATGTTGTTGTATAACAAGCAGTAAGTATCTTAAATTTGTATAGACTTTCCAGATCGTAAACATTCCCTAATGTCAACTTGTGTGAAAATTCTGTTGTGATGCTGTAATTCCTATTGAGTTTTTCAGGAAAGAGGAAAAGAAGAAACAAGAGTTAGTCTCAGTTTAAAATATTTATTGCAGGAAATGAAACCTGCTGGAGAGAAAACAGAGAAAACATTTGTAATCCGTCCACTAGGTATGTGAGGTGGGGTGGCATTTACATTTAGGAAGGAAAAAATGGATAAAGTAACAAGTACAAAATGACACTGAAACAAGAAAGGGATTTGGTCTCCTTAAACAATATTGTTGCCTTGGAATAATTTGTTCTTGCATTAGAGCAGGGCAGTCAAACTCGCAGCCCACGGGCCAGATGCATCACGCGCTGGCCACGCCCACACCCAGTTTAGCGAAGGGGGAAAGTTCTGATATGTCACGTGACAACACCGTGACAACGCGAATTGGACACCTCTGCATTAGAGGGATATCTTACAGGATATGCCCACCTATCCCTTGTAGCTTCACCAAATACAGATTACTATAGAAGGTTAAACAGCTACTTTCTGCTTTTTCTAAATCAGCTGAAATTGAGCCATCCTAAACAATAATCCTAGTCTGCAAAGAAAAGTTTGTTTTTCAGAGTCTCAAAACAATCTCACTTTTTCACATACACCACCCCCCCAACAGCAACAAGGAAGAAGAGGGTGTGTTTCTATTCACAAAATCTAATGTTTCCAAGATTATCTAGGCAACTTATACTCTAAAGAAATGGGGAAATTAAAAATGTTTAACAAGGAGGTAGTTGAATTGGACATACAGTTATGGCAAAAAATGAACAATTGTAAGTTTTGCTTCTGAATCAGATCTCATAAGACAATCCATGTGTAGCGCTCATTGTCTGCTAGGAATTTTAACGAGCAACCTGCAGATACAAAAAAAAAAAAAGTTACCCAGGAATTAGTTTCTTTGAAATATAGGTCTATCCAAAACTAAGTACATTACAAAGTCATCTTGGATAGAATTTCTGGAAATCTGCTCTCTGAAATCAGAAACTAAGATAGGGCCATGATCATTCAAAGAGATTGAATAAAATCTCCAAAAATCCAGAATCAAGACAGATGTCTACATTCTTTAACATTACAAATGTTATATAAAAAGTATCCTAAATTTATTTTCATAAGGAATGTCAAAGACAGAAAGCACCAAACATTTCTTTGATCGAGAGCTGGCTATTATGTCAATATTGGTCAGCCAACTGAATCCACTGATTGTGATGAAACTTTCACAAGACAGAAAATACCTTTGTGAAGGGCTTCATTGGTCATTCGGTTGACATAGCGAACACTGCTCTCTGGTACCAGCCACTTCATTACCATATCCACACAGCTTTTCCGGTAGGAGCTCCACACACTGCCACTGAGAGGCAGGAACTAGGGTTAGTTAACACACCCAGAGTCCACACATGGATAATTTTGATACAGCATTCAGAATCATGGAAAAATACTAATCAATTTGCCCTCAAATGTTAAGACCATCAGAACAAGTGACAGATTATCCCCTATGTTCCTTTAATTTTGCCACTATATAATAATGATCACCAATCACTTCCATCAGGAGACATGGAATGGTACCTTTTTAAAATCTTGCAAAAAGGAAAATATGTCTGAGGAAAGAGAGTTCAAGGACTGATTTCCATTAGAAAAGTTGCAATAGAAAAATGGTTTTAAAAAATGAAGGATAAATATACCCCCAGAAAAATAATAGGTCAACTCGGTCTTACCTGGTCTGCCCTTTGACTTCTGTGAGATCACCTACACTGACAGTGACAAAGATGCCAGTATTCAGATCCCATGCCACTTTGAGGCTGGTGTGATATGTCTTTGGTCTGCAGATGATAGTAATGATTAGAGGACTACCCACCCAATAAACTCAGACAAATAATACACCTACTTATATCAACATTTTTCCAACCTTATACAGTTGCTCCCAAGAAATTATTTGCTCGTATAGATAGCATATATTGTCTCCAAACATTTTGAGAATGTATTTTAATACCTGGGATATGATATTTTAAATTTCTGGACCTTCAGATTTGTTCAATGTGTCAGAATATGCAGAAGCACTTGGGGCTTTTAAAGCAGTTGTGCTTTTTTGCAGGATTGCAATGTTGCTGCAGGAAGGCTTGTGCAGCAGACATACAATCCTGGAAACAAATCCAAAGAACTGGCTAGCATGGCATTGAACTCACCTGAGCTGTCCCTCTTCATCTGGAGAAGGAAATGCAAGCAGTAAGAGTCCAATATTGATGATGACTTGATTGGTTTCTGGACATACCTAAAAGACACATTTAAAAGAATTGAATAAGCTGCATTCGGCTGGAGGACAAGCTTCTATTCTTATCTAAAGGTAACCTAAAGTTAAAACTGAAAGGAACTTAAGAAAACAAAGGGTTGTTCTTAGATCATTCATGCCCCTGTGCTACATATGAAGCATGTAGTTTTTAAACTCTCATAAACCGAAAATACACTAAGCAGGAACCTTTGAATTTCAAAATATCAAAATATAAGCCATTAGCTCGTTGGCTGTTCCTAACATCTAAGTCAGTTTTTATTGAAGGAGTAACAAAATGTTTTCCTACTCTGCCCCTTACTAGTCAGAGACTTCTCTGGGGTAATTCTCTTTTCTATTCAAATCAGCCATTCTAAAATGGCAAAATAAAAACTTTGTGTGAACAAGTGATCCAAGTGATGAGCAAGCAATCCACAACAAAATCATCACACTATTAATATCAAGGAAATGTTGCCTGTACAACCTTATTCCAAATTTTACTCCTTTTACTATTTCAAACTACATAAGTTGTAAACTGTAAGACTCATAAGTCACCTTGAACAGGAAAGGTTAGAACTGGCACTGAATACAATGAGGCAATGGAAATTATGCCAGAACTTTTAATTAAAACCTGGCACTATTAATCAGAATAGTCAACATGAAGCAAATTGGGAGTTTTTATCTTCTAACTAATGGTACAAACATGACTCAGAGCTCTGCTCCACAGAAACTCTGATTTTTTTTAAAAAAATTATTATTTCTTTGTTCCAATAAATTAGACTGCTGAGAACTTTTTTTTAATGAAAACAGGTCAATATAAGCTCAATTCAGTTGTTGCATTGATCCCAGTACTGTATTTATTTGGGCTGCTGTTGTAGCTTGATCAGATGTTGTAGCCCTGAATTATTATTGTGAGCCAATTTACCCACTGTGTTACTGCTGGAAGAGATATCTAGCTTTATTTTTTATGCCTGCCTGATTTCCGCATTATACAATCATCACACATTATAGGAAGTTCTGGAAAGCCGCCAGAAGAATTAAAGTTGTACAGAATTCCACAATTTGTATTTTCTGCATATCTAGTTCTAGATACTAAAGCAGGGGTCAGCAACCTGCAGTTCTGGAGTCGCATGTGGCTCTTTCATCCCTCTGCTGTGGCTCCCTCTCTCTCAAAATATGCATCACAACTGCCAATGTGCGATACCTGATGACATGCAATTTATTGAGCTTTTCAACCCCTGGTAGGCCAACCATGGATAAATCTAAGAAAAGAAATGTTTCAGAAGAAAACAGAATCTTTAATTCAACTATATATGCTAATTTTGTGGCCACTCAGGAAATAGTCAGGCACAGGAAGGGTTTTGTGGCTCCCGGGGATTTCTTTTCTGTGGGAAACAGGTCCAAATGGCTCCTTGAGTGTTTAAGGTTGCCAACCCCTGTACTAAAGGAAATGCTCTTTTTTATTCTTTAAAAAGAACTGTGAGGCTCTTCAGCGAGAAGCATTTTTTTTCATAAATCAGAGTGGATATTGTCTGTCTGTCTGTCTGTCTGTCATCTATATCTCCAATTACAATCATGAGACTCTTGTTCTCCTGAATAACTAAGCTGTACTCTCCACAGTTAAATACACACTTATGTTAATCTCTTAAATGTAAGTTATTTTGAGAATATAAAAAACAACATAAATTGTAAATAGAAGATATTTTCTATTAGGGATTACCTCAAATTTGCAGCGAAGCCAAATCTCTCCTCTTAACTATATGATCTTGGACTGTAAAAATACACTAATTCTTAAACATCCTTATTTTAATAAGCTGTCTTCCAGAGGTAGAATACAACTTCCAGAACCCTCATTTACTAATGCAATGAGCATCACAAATATGACACAAGAGTTAAGTGGTGTAACAATTCTAAGGGAGGTATGTTGGGAAAAGTCTGGTCTAGAAAACTGTCAATTTGTACCATTTTTATTTATACCATGCCACATCTTTAGGGAGTCCATTTCCACCCCCTTTTAGACAGACAGACAAGACAGACAGACAGACAGCAGTTTGCCTCATAGTCACTCTGTAGTCAAAACTATTGAAAAACAAATCATGACAGGTACGGACCAATTTTGTGAACGGTAAGGGCTTTTTATTATTATTTAAGGATAATTTTTTAAAAAAATTGGGTTATGTTGACATTCAAGGGGACAGGGATAAACTTGCAAGTCAATACTCAGCGCTCTTGCTGAAGGTGCTTGTACAGTGAATAATAGCCAAAAAGAATTTAAGTATATTAAATTTATTTAACATATTTGTTAAACCCCTTTATTTTCAAAAACAAATAAAAAATCTGAAAGTGTCTTTCCTCAAATATCAGACCTGGAGAAGGGGCATTGGTCCTACCTGATATGCCCTTTCTCTGTGAGGGCGATGACATCCAGGAATGGGTTAACTCTTCTGC
>JAOYMU010000098.1:3311046-3323476 GCA_025802295.1 Psammodynastes pulverulentus
CGACTGTGTACCGGCGTATAAGATGACCCCCGACTTTGGAGCGTGTTTTCTGGGTTTAGAAAGTCGTCTTATACGCCAGAAAATACGGTAAATTAATCTTGTATTTTGATATTATTCTATGTATTGTTATATAATCTATGTGTAAATATGTACTAGGTATGTCATTTCTGTATTACTGCTAAATATTTTATTATTTAGAGATAATTTGTTGTGATTTTTAAGGATGGAATTGATTAATAAAAAATTTTATAAAAAAAAGGAAGAAAAAAAATGGGAGTAAAAGCTATGCATGTTCTTATTTTGGAGATGTTTCTCTTTGTAATTGTTCTTTCTGTGCTATCTTTAATATCAGATACTATGTTTAATCTTCTCTACATATTTTGTTTAAAATATAACTGTTGTCTAACGTAATCCAATATTTTAATCACTAGATCACAATGGTTTTCTAAAAAACTTTGGTAGTGCTACCATCTTCTAGCAGCTTACTAATTCAATATATTTAATTGCTTTATGAGTTTTAGCTCCTTGTTTTAAAGGAAAAATAAAGAAATACCACAAACATTTGTCATTAGAAAAATAAAATTCTCTGGAATAGATTACAAAGAAAGCTTCCTATCTAATTTTGAATGACATAAAAGTAATACATGAAGATGAGAAACAAACACAAATGTCCCATCCCAGATATTCTTGGTTATCCACCAGAAACAAGCCTATAAACTACAGACATGAGGCATTACCATTTGTTTTTCTAATATGACTTTTTTGGGGGGTTAGGCAAACTGAAGCCCTTAATACCCAAGATTCCAAGAAATCAATATACGATGGTCACTAGGAAACATAAAACTACACAATAGCAAAAAATCCAGCAGGAACATTCCACTCCTGTACCTGTTACTACTCTGCTCTTCTCACAGATCAGAACATCAAACCATTTTATATGAGTCCACTCAAAACTCCGCACAAGGTTTACATTTGCAGCTTCAGTGTTTTAATTCTTTCAGAGAGCAAAAATTAAACTTGGACTTAATACAAAAGGTCAAACTTTGTAACTGAACAAGACAGAGTCCTGTATATATAATGTGTAGTGCAGTCCATACCATTTTTAGTTTGCTGTGAACATTGAACTCCCACCAATAGAGATAGTAGATGTAAAAAGAGAAATCGTCATCTCCACTGCTGCTAGTATAAGACAAGACATATCTCCCACATTTAGAGAATCCAAGGAAAATGTGTCTGCAAGGCAAGAAAAGGCAAGCCACGATGAGATTGCAAGATTTTCAAACAAGTAATGTAAATGAACAGTTAATCACCTCACATCAGGGAAAATAACTAATCCATACCAAATTTTTTTAAAAAAGATCTGAATATAAACTTACCCAGCACACAGGAAATGTTCATCAACAATGCTCTTCAGAGACACACAAACTCTGGGTGGCAGCTTACGAAAGAGACGAGGTGACAACTGACCACTGATCTAAAAAACAGGTATCAAATGATCTCAAATACGTACATATTCCCTTTATGCCACACTAACCCAAATTTTATTATATTTGACCAGCATATGTACATCTATAAGTGTGTGTGTGCACACACACACACAGAGCGACACATATGGATGTACATATGTTATGTATCAAAAGAAATGTATCAAAAGAAACACACATATCAAAGGAAATGAAATGGTTTAGAAAAAAGATTAATTTATCCATATATCAAACAAATTTGAGTAGAAATTACAATGCAACAGAACACATGCTCAATAGGAATCACAAGGATAGTCGTTCATGGAATGTTATTTATTTTGGTATTTACAATCAATGACTTCTAAAAAGAGTGCATTGAATCTAGCCTGAGCAAATGCCCTGCAATGTCCATGTTTAATTAGGGACTGAGAGTAATCACTTGGGTTGTGTGTAAAAGACAATTTCCAACATTGAGGCTAAATTAACATCTTGTTGCCATTCTGCATGTATAATATTTCTTTCAATTAATTTTTTGCCTAACCATATCCCATCCTTTATATTGCCTTATTAGATGTGCCATAGGCTGCCAGTTTTTCTCTGTTGGCTATCGTCCAAGTAGATTGGAAGTTATCCTTGCTCACTAGAAATGTCAGACCTGTTAGTTGATTTTAGCCGATACTTAAAGGTAGTAATCTAGATCCTGGCTTCTATCCTTATAATTCCCAGCTCTAATCTTAATGTTGCATTTGACATGACATGCTACTGGTTGACATGCTTAATCTTAAAAATTTGGACTGTCCCTTCTATGCTGCAACTAATTAAGATAGGTCCCAGTTGAATCCCATATAACAGTGGCAACATAATTTTAAATTCAGTTTTAGCTGAATGTAATGTACATCTTCAGAGAAACAAAAGGACAGCAAAATGGTGCCATTCCTTTGAACAACCTGCAAAGTAACTCCCAAGTAGTCAAAGCCTTTGACTTATTCTATGTTACTGCCTTTAAGCTACCTATTATGAATTTAGGTCACTTGTTAAAGGCCATAATTTTTGTTTGTTGATATTATCAATTTTTCTTCTTCATATTGTTAAGCAAAGGATATCTATACATCCCTATCATAGACTGTGACCAAATAACTATAAAGGAAAGGTGTATATTGAAGTTGCCTTTGTTGACACTTTGCATAAATGAGTTTACATAAAATTAAAAATTGACTTCCTCTCCACTCACCCCCCTCAAGTAACTGAATGAATTAGTAACAAAAAGAGAAAAATGATGGTCCTCTTATACAAGAATCACTTACTGAAGTTAACTCAAAATGCATTCAAGACTAATGAAAAAGGAACAACATCAAGCAAAGTGGGAAGTTATACAAGTTATACTATAATACTACTTGTAGCATAATTGTCTATGTTATTTATTTTTATCCTACATCTAAATATGCATATAGTTCCTATCCTCACACAATCATGCCTAATAAGTTACCCAGAGAAAAAAATAATTTGGCCATAATTAATGACTCCAACTAGGTTGGAGTTTTGCTGGTTTAAGTCCAGCTCTAACGTATGTCCACAAGCCCTTTATTTGAGACAATCTAAAACGTTAAAAATAAGATTACAATTACAATGAAAAAAAGAAAAAATGGACATCTAGGAAACAAATCAACATCATCTCAAACACTCACCAAGGACCTACCACCCAATCTAATCCAAAACCTAGATTTTAAGGTCTGTTTAAACCATGCTAGGATACAGGCAATACAAATCTTTATGAGTGTAGCTTGTAGCGGTGATACACGAGCATTCCATGGCATGCCCATAAGAGATGTGCTGCCAAATTCTGGACCAGCTTCAGCTTTCAAGTCATCATCAAAGAGCAGCTATGCATTACAATAGCATGTAGGCAAAATGATTATGAAAACATGACTATCTTGGAGTCTATCTATCTACCTGATCAAGAAATGGGAATAATTAATACACAGATTAAATCTATGAGAAACCATTCCTGACCACAGCTGTCATCTGGTCTTTGAGTAGGAGCCGAGCCCCCCCAAAAAACCCCACCCAATAAGTGCACCAATCCCAAATAGAGAAGTGCAATGCCATTCATGACTAAAGATGGAAAATCTTAAATTACAGGTAGTTCACAAGCCACTCTATCTAGCTAGGGTTGAGCTTGAGTCTATTTGTCTTCATCTAGATCTCCACAGCTGTCAAACACTAGGTGCATACCTCGACAGCATTATTTGGTCACT
The DNA here is from genome assembly GCA_025802295.1 of Psammodynastes pulverulentus. Classification (NCBI taxonomy): domain Eukaryota; kingdom Metazoa; phylum Chordata; class Lepidosauria; order Squamata; family Psammodynastidae; genus Psammodynastes; species Psammodynastes pulverulentus. The sequence continues at coordinate 3,314,765 of JAOYMU010000098.1, forward strand.
TACAAGCCATCTCTGTCCTAATTTGAAATATGACTGAAGCATATCCAGATAATCCATTTCCTTCAAGGCCCTCTGAGATTATAGTCTACTTTCTCAGCAAACCTTCTAAGAAAAGGAAGGTTAAAGACTGGACAAAAGTTGTCCAGAACTGTTAGATTCAAGAGTTACCATTGCCTCTTTCAAAGTCAGCAGAATTATCACCATCACTTGGAACTCAATACTATTATTAGTATTCAATTAGTATTCAGGAGATATTAAGTCAAGAATTCTGTCCATTTCTTCAGGAGTCAAAGATTAAAGCTTGCCCCTAGTAACCAGCCATCACCTCTGCAAGCATTGCCCAGTTGGAGTCCAGGTCTAAGTGAATCTGAGTGATTTTATCCACCAGAAAACTATTATTTACAGTGGCTGTGCACATAGCCTTATGACTCATCTTTTCTCAGCAGGTAACTGGTCACCTTAAAAACAGAAATTGTCTGGCTACCAATGGACACAACAAAAGCAAAAAGACAATATTTTGCAACTCTTAATTCCAGTGTATTGATAAGGACTTTCATTTGTACTTGGTTGGATTCACTCTTGGTTTTCTTCCAATGGCGCTCTAGGCATTTCTTCTAGTGTTTCATTCCCTGGAGTTCCTCAGAAAACCAGGAGCACCATAGGATCAATGCACAGTGAGAGGCTGCATAGCAGTAATCTCATCCAAAACTTTCATCAAATGTCCATTTCTGCAATAACTAAAATCTTGACTAAACTGTGCAGTAGATCCTCTGGAAAAAAAGGAGAAAAAGGAGGGAGAAGGAGCAGTGGTGATAGGTTGAAGAGCAACCAGAGAATGGTAAAACCATAGATAAGGACTGTAGTTGCAACATAATCTTCCACTACCAGATTATATTGTAACTACTACATGAACAACAAAAAAATCACACCCTGTGTGCAACCCCTGGCACACATTGGGCCTTCCATAATTAGGGGCACACCTATGGCTGCCATAAACCCTGAACTGCTCCAGATTCAATGTCGTCAGGGAGCAAGTTAAAGTCCAAACTTGTTTGGAGTTGGGCAGTATCAAACCGAATACATAAATAAATGCTTTGGGTACTCACTCCACTGCCAGCCAACTCAGCAACAGCTCAGCCAGGGAAGCTGGTAGAGCAGCACAAATCAAACTACTGCCTGGAGCCCAATTTAAATTACAATGTCTCATATCTGGTTAACTGCAGAGCAAAATCGCTGAAAGTTATTAAGACATCCCAGAAGACACTCACAACCCCACTCAGTTTTTTCCTGGGATTACAGAAGCTACTAAACTTGAAAGCTAGGTGGGCATATCTTCAAGAAGGGAACTCGCCCCCCCCTTGGGGCCACCCAGGCATTAATCAGTATGCCACACTGGTTGCTTTATTTGTGATCAAATCATAAAGAAATGTGGCTTTGTTACATAATGAGCTCATACTTTACAACAGCATTCGGGGGGGGGGAGGGGGGCACCAAGGATCCAGTGACCTGGCATCCACAACGATTATTGCCACTTGCCCATTTCCACCATATTGAGTTTAACCTGCCATGACCTTGATGGAATCACCAGACCTCTTTCATCTCTCTCCATCCATCCCCACCCTGCATTCATTCCCATCCTCCTGCATTCCTTCCCATCCTCCTCCCAGGGCATGGAACACAACCAACTACCCCCCTCACCTTCACTCCTCCAACAGATCCTGCACCCAGCAACGGGGGAGGTGCCACCTGCCTTGGTCAACCTACCAACCGACCAGTCACATCTTCTCTTCCCGGTCCTCCGCAAACAAACCAGTGTTGGTCACAGATCGTGCCCAAGTCAACGCCCCTTTCTCAGTTTCTCCAGTCAGGGAGAAAGAAAAGTCCGGTGAAACAGAACCCGAGACTGATAAAAGGAAAAGAGCAGAGAGGCTGAGAAGGGTAATGAGCAGCGTCTCACCCGGACTCCGCTCCCAACTTCTTCCTACCGCACCCTCGAGTACTTGCTGCTCTGGATCCTCATGGGAGAACCCAGTCGCCCCCGCTGCCAGAGAGCGACGCCGGCTGAACCGCCGACACCGCCCGGGCATGAGCCACGCAAGCTGCTTCCACCGTAATGCTCGAAACGGCTTTATCGACGCCTTCCTTCTTCCATTAATTCCACATTGGCCCTCCCTCACCCTCTCCACCCTGAAGGTATCCTTCTAACCACAACACCCAAACGCATCCGTCCCTTTCCCTTCCAGTTGCTGTTCCCACTCACCTTGATGCGCTCGAGCTGCCTTATGACGTGCTCCCGCCGAGCCCCGCGCCCCAACTCCGTCGAGCCCCGTTTTCCTCCTGAGGCGGCGCCCCGCTCCGATTTCGAGCTCGGCGCCATTTTCCTCCACCTCCTCTGCCGTTCGCCGCCACAGCCCCCTCTCCTCCCTCGAGTGAGCGCCGACGCTATCGTGCCCTTGCTGATTGGCCAGTCTTCGCACGTGAGGAAGCGTCAATTTCGGCTCGCGCGGAATTTCATTTCGTCTCTCGGTTCTCATTGGAAAATATAACTGTCTATCGTCCGCAATACCTCCCTGCTCCCACCTCACAGATGAGCGATGTCACAGTTTAAGCGCGCGCTCGCTCGTGCCAGATCTTTCGCTGGATTTCGATTGGCGAAATTGCCTTTCAGTTTCGGAAGGGAAAGCGAATGGGGTTACGCCTCCTTGAGTTCTCAGACTCAACACAGGGTAGAAAAAGACACAGAGAGGGAAAGTATTATGTTGCCGTAGTAACATGTCTTGGCCTGGGCATCCTGTCAAGTAAGGACCCCAACAGAGGATACTCTGGATTGAGAAACAGGGCGTTATTGAGTTCTGTGGTATTAGAATGTGCTTCTGTGGTTTCACATGAGACCATATTAAGCAAAATAATGGAATATGGAGCAGAAACTTAATGCATGTCAGTTTAACCCTCTCTAATGTAACTAATCTGCTTGCAGAGAAGCGAATGTTTACTTACCCAAGCCTTAAATTCTGCAAAATAGTTGGTTAAACCGTTTGATTCTCTTTGCTTTGCATGCCTTCTATTTAATCTGGTCTTTCTGGGAATTGTGTAATCGTTACTTGCCTTAACTTGCTGTCTTTTATTTTATGGACCTGCTTCTATTTGCAATGCCATGATAACATCAAAGATTATAAATGCTGACACAAACTTCCTAAAGCTAACCCATTTTATATTATTTGTTTAAGTGTATCTTGTACTGATCTGAGTGCCCAAGGTAAATCACAGTAATTCTTTGTATTAAAAATATTTATTTCTCCCAAACTGCACAAGTTCCCACTTGATTATTGTAAATGATGAAGCTAGTTCTTAGTCTAACAGATGTGTGTTCTTAAAAATGCATATAAGATTGGTGAATAAAAATTCACACTTGATTGGTGAATAAAAATTTACACTGCTACACTTTAGAGTTATTGTGCTACCTGTTCTATCTAATTTTTTGAAATAAAATATATTTAACTAAAAATAATGGAAATTGACAACTTGGTGTATTTTTGAATATACATTTTTTGAACTTTATTCAAAGGACTACCTGCAGTTTAGAGAACTGCATTTATTCCCATACATTTATAATAAAGAAACTTAGTTGGGGGTAAAACCCAGTTTTAGAAATGGATCGCTATTACTTGCTGAGAAAAAAAAGCATCAGGAAACTGGCAGGATGGTAACCTGATGAGAGACGGCACCTTCGCTAGTTTGTTGGTATTTTATAAATGGCAGCATTGACCTAGCAGCCATTTTAATGGGCAATATATCCACAGTAATTGTTTTGTAAAAATGCCTACCATATTTTTTCATAATTTTAAATTTTGCTTACTGGCTTAGAAGGATGAGCATGCTTGTGAGATGCAAAATATATAACTTTTTTTTAATAGTAAGGTGCATAGACCAATCCCTTTATCATTTAAAGTCTAAAAATTAGTTTTCTCAAAAATTAAATTTCTTCCAGATAGTAGCAATTGCTTTAGTAGACTGTAATTGGAGTAACAATAAGGATGCAGCAATTCCTGTTTCCCAGGGTTGTGTTATCTTTCAACTGGGAAAGATAGCTTTGCAATGGCACCAAGTGATGATCAGTCAAACTAAACTATATATATTTAAACTGTACCTGAATGAAGATGGGACAGGCTACTGCTATCAGTCAAGCCGATTTTGCAGATATTGTTTAGGGTTTATCTGCAGTGTCTGGCCACCCTGTTACCAGAATAGGTAGGCAAGCATTTTTCCATGGTAGTAATGCTGTCACCTCCACTAGGTTTGTTGCTGCTCAGATTTCCTAAGACCCATTTCACTTTGCATATTAGGATGTCTGGCTTGAGGTCAGTGACCACCCCATCGTGGTTATCAGGGGTGTTAAGCTCGTTCTTGTATAGTTCTTCTGTGTAATTTTGCCGCCTCTTCTTAATCTCTTCTGCCTCTATTAGGTCCCTGCCATTTTGATCCTTTATCATGTCCATCTTTGCATGAAATGTTCCCTTCATATCTCCAATTTTCTTAAAGAGATCTCTGGTGCTCCTGCGTATTCTATTGTTTTCTTCTTTTTCTTTGCACTGTTCATTTAAGAAGGCATTCTTATCTCTTCTAGCTATTCTCTGGAATTCTGCATTCAATTGGGTGTATCTTTCTCTTTCTCCCTTGCCTTTCGCTTCCCTTCTTTCCTCAGCTATTTGCAAAGTTTCCTCAGACAGCCAATTTGCTTTCTTGCATTTCTTTTTCTTTGGGATGGTTTTAGTTGCTACCTCTTGTACAATATTGCGAACCTCTGTTCATAGTTCTTCAGGCACTCTATCTATCAGATCTAATACTACTGCTGAACAAGTAGCGGTCAATATGCTGAAAGAATCACATTCAGGAACTGGACACCTTCAATGCTTAGGCAACCCAAGTATCATTTAAGAAACAACAAAATAATCAGAGAAGCATGGAGTCTCTGTGCTACTTCTTAAAACCAAACAGAGTGATTTGACAATTCAGGCAATAAGCACATTACATATGTAGTTTTTGAGTATTATTTATACTGAACAGAACATCCTGATTTCTAGATTTCAATTCCCAAGTATTGATCTGCCATAAACCAGCATTCAATATCTTTGTGTTTTAATTTGTTCAACTTTGAACAGCCAAAAAAAAGTACATTCCCATTATTCTGAATAATGAAAATTCAATATTAAAATAACTGCTAGTTTTTAAACACATTTCACCAATTTCTGCACTATTTAATATACTGGAGATTGGCAAGATGTTCATTACTGGCATCAGTATATTCCCACAAATTTGCACTGCGCCAGTTAGAATACCTAACATCTATGAATTTTTTAAAATCTCAAAAACCTTTTAGCAACTGGAATTATTTCAGGCTGAAGGTGAAGAACTTAAGCAGTTTAATTTCCCCATAATTCTGACCCATTCTGGCAAAAAATAACATATATAGTACATAATATTCTCAGCCAATCAAGGAAAGAGAAAAGGGAAATGGAAAATAGTTCTTGTTGATTAGGATGGTGAAGAAGGCAAGGTACAGAGGTTCTGAATGGTGGAGAAAGAATCAAGAGGCAAGGAAAAAGTGGAGGGATGGTGAAGAAAAGCCATGCAAGCCATGAAAAATAAGTTTTAAAAGGTGGTTGTGAGGGAGAGAGGGGAAAAAAACCCTAGAAATTTTACATTAAGAGAATGGAAGTCATTTTGAACGAACATCATATGAGTATGATGCAGCACTAAGTAAACCATCTATAATGGTACAGATCAAGAATATGCTCAAGAAACAGAGAAACTGCAAGCATTACAATGAAAGATTCATTTCTAAGAATAAAACACAGTAATTAATTCTGGTTTTATCCTTCCTACAAATTTAGACATTTTTGGTATTTTATCATACAATTCTCTAGCTATAAGTTCTACATCTCCAATACATGCATGAGAGTTGCAGAATATGTCTTTGCCATTCTTTTAAAAAAGCTACCACACTCATTTAAAATACATTTATGTATAACTTATGTGTTGATTTCTCCAGGTCTATTTTAAGTATATTAAATAACCAATTTATAATGCAGTGCTCCAAGAAGCATACCAATATAAATTATTCTTCATTTAGGATTTTCCTATCTCGGGTTTAAAAGTGCCACTTCATTTAGATATTATTGTGGGATAATATTCTGATACCTAACATCATTTGATGTGATATTTTAAGAGACTGAAGCTTTTATAGTAATGAAATTACGTTTCTCAATTAAAATTCACTTCAGAATCAATCTCTTCCAAAGAATTTTATAGTAAAAATACAAGCTAGATCTTACCTTAAATAATATATCCACCCAGATTATAAAGTTATAAAAGGAACCTCGTAAGTAATTAGAAACTGGAAATAATTTGCTTTGCCTGAAACTCTTACAAATATGTCAAAATAGAGTTTACGCACATACAGCTGAGAAATAATCACTTGACTTGATGACTCATAAATTTCTCCACAAGGACTGTTGCAGTTGCAAATACATTATTAGAAGACCAACTAGCTTCAAAGTTTTTAAGACTTTCAGTACAGTATAGGTAGCCCTCAACTTACAACCTTTATGGAGCCTGCCCCCCCACCTCTGATGAAGTTGTTAAAACACTGTGTGAGTTAAGCACAGCATGGGGTGCCTCAGTGGTGGAGGAAGTCCCAGGAAGCCTAGCACAGTCCCAGATCCATTTTCCTTGACTATCCCAAGGCCTCTCCCAACCCCTGAAATACTCTGTACTCTGCTTTCTTCCCCTCAGGCTTCCACAGCTCTAGGGCCTGTTTCCTTCTCAATGGATCCCTAAAGGACTTTCCCATGCACTGGGTCCTCATAGGGCTTGGGCCCCCTGCCCACCTTGACACCTATTGCAATAACACAGTCTTAGGGAAGCAGAGTAGATCATTCCATTCCTGGGCTGTATGGTTTAGGGACACTAAAAGATAGAATGGCCTTCCTTCCTTCCTTCCTCAATGAGACTGGGAGCTCTGGAGATCTTCAGAAGGTAAGTACACGATAGATGTAAGGGGATGGGGATCCAGTGCGAGGGGAAAAGCAGGCACAATGCTTGTAGAGACTTGGCAGAGTGGAATGGTAGAAGGAAATAGATGGAGGATCACTGTTACATCCCTCCGATTGGTTGTAAAGGTGAATGACCACCGGAGCATTGCAGCAACCGTAACTTTGAAACAGAGTCATAAATACCTTTTGGGAAATCTGTTGTATCTCTCAATGGTCACTAAGCGACCAGTCATAAGCTGCTACACTTATAATAAGATCTACATTTGTATACTATATCTGTACACTATAATAAGATCTAACATTTCAAAATCTGTCATAAGCTCAATAAGGATTTAATAAGTGTTTTACTATACAGGCCCAGCTTTTGTTACCTTGATTAGAGTACAAAGAGGTTTTCAGATCATAACAAAGTTATTTGCTGTATCTTTCTTCTTTACAGGTCACAGCTAATAGATGAATAAGATATTTTTCTCACTTTGAGAAGACATATTCTATCTATCTATAAGCAGTGCTTATTGTATTTAGTTATGTTGGGATGGTCCAATGACATCACTCTAAAATGGTAATCCAGCTATGATAAAATAGACCCACATTTTCACATAAGAAAATATATTTCAGCTGCACAACAGATATGAACATTGTGGCAAATGATACTGTATCAAGTCAGACCAAATGAGTAGCAATATTCCATGCTTTTGGACATACCTGGAATAAAGTGTGCTTTTGCATGGATTTTGAAAATTCAAAGTCAACTGTTATAAACTAGTTCAGCCTACTCTCACAGTTGTTGCCATTCTGGTTTTCAATATAATAGAGCTAAAATTATGAAATTCTGTTCTATAGTTGTTACCTCTGGGAAATAACTAGGTGCTGATATTTCACTAATCATGATGCTCTATTCTTCAAAACAGACCTAGAACAGAACTTTGCAACAGATGTTATATGGTTACATAATGCTTGTGTTCAATGGACCAGAATGCCCACCAGGGATTATTAAATGCCATATAGATGATATTTGATAAACTTTTCATTTAAATACTTATATTTATAAATTAAAATTTTGTAATGAATATAAATCCTTGCTTTAATATAGCAAATCTGTATAATGTACTATTAAAATTAAAACTAAATTTAAGTTTGAGAACTGTAGTATAAAAATATATAAGCATTTTTGTCCATTTCAAGTTCTTAGGTCTTGGCTTCATTCTGTCAGAATTTTACTTAATTCTATATGTTTAATATATATTGACACAGTATATTTTATACTATTTCTTTATTAAAATTTACAATTGTGAAAAAAATCAAGTTTTCTGACAGTCATGTGAAATGAACTTATTAAAGTTATTAGCAGGTAACTGGATTGTTACTATTTAAAATAATTGCAGCATAATTTCAATTTTAGAAACTTCTTCCAAAAATCATCTTATATTAAATGGAAATGAGAAATACTTTGAAATACCAGATATCCATTAAGAAGATTAAAAAGCAGACTACCTGGCATGTTTAAAGGAGATCAATCAATTTTTATTATGGTCACAGTCACAGACTAGCATTACAAATAACAGCATTAAAACAATACTAATAGCCTTGGTGGCGCAGAGGAATGATTGCAGTAATTGTAGTAATTGCAAGACTTCTGCTAACAGCCAGCTGCCTGTAA
>JAOYMU010000098.1:3347410-3358839 GCA_025802295.1 Psammodynastes pulverulentus
CTACTCAAAATTTCCACTACCGGTTCTTCAGAACCAGTCAGAACCTACTGAATACCTCCTCTGGTCTGAATTTTGATCACGTGACCACGGGGACAGTCATATGTGTGAAAAATAATCATAAGTCAGTTTTTCAGTGCCGTCGTAAGTTTGAAGACTCACTAAATCCACTGTTGCAAATCAAGGAGTACCTCTACGTCGTGTAAGGATACGTTTTATTTCAGCTGTTCTCCAAAATTCTGCCTTAACGTTTTTAAAATCCAGACTTCACTGGCCTTACCTGAAGCTTCGATAAGGTGTGATTATTTCAAAGCATTGTTTTGCCGTCCGATCAATCTGCCTCACATTAGCCACGTTCAACGGTATGATGGTAATGCCGTACCCAGATTTAAAATCCTGAAGCGGAGACGGAAAAAAAAGCACATCAGGGTCACGTCTTTTAAAACAAACAAACAGGGCAACCAAAGAAGACCGAGCCAATCAGCTGGAACTCGGGAGGCGGAGAATAGAAGGGGCCGGGGTCAGTCAGAGATGGGATTTGCCGGTTCTCCGAACTACTCAAAATTTCCGCTACTGGTCCTCCAGAACTGGTCAGAACCTGCTGAATACCGCCTCTGAATGCAACCAGTTTCACTACTGGTTTGGTAAGTTTCCAAGCTGTTTTTTTTTTAAAGTTTTGCGTGTGTGTGCAGCTTTAAAAAAACCAGCTTGAAAACTTATCTTCTATGTTACCTCCGGGGAGTAAAACAGCTGAGGCACAGCAATGGGTGAATCAGCTGAGAGGATAAAGGACAGGAAAACACAGGGGTGGGTAGGTGGGGTCAGCTGATCGTCAGAGCTACCGGTTCATTCACCAGCTGATCGTCAGAGCTACTGGTTTATTAGCCAGCTGATCATCAGAGCTACCGGTTCACTCACCAGCTGATCTTCAAAGCTACCGGTTCATTCACCAGCTGATCATCAGAGCTACCGGTTCATTTACCAGCTGATTGTCAGAGCTATGGTTCATTCACCAGCTGATCGTCAGAGCTACTGGTTCACTCGCCAGCTGATCGTCAGAGCTACCGGTTCATTTGCCAGCTGATCATCAGAGCTACCGGTTCATTCGCCAGCTGATCATCAGAGCTACCAGTTCATTCGCTACCTGATCGTCAGAGCCACCATTTCATTTGCCAGATGATTGTCAGAGCTAACGTTTCATTCGCCAGCTGATCGTCAGAGCTACCGGTTCATTCGCCAGCTGATCGTTGGAGCTACCGGTTTGCCCGAATCCCACCCCTGGTTACCATTGTCTTCTTCCAGGGTGTATTTTCAATTTACCAGCCTAGCCAACACCTTTAGAACTTTCCCTTGGTTTCCTGTTCAAGGAACAGCCTGTTCTTGATTTTGTTTATTTTCTGAGTCCAGAGAAAAATGGACCCAGTTCTTTTACTTCCCGAGTAGGTCCAAATGCTAGCTTTAAAAAGTCAAATCCTTCTTATTATAAGACACGCAGAGTTGCTGTTAGGATATCTAACATTGTGTTGGGATGACAATATATATGAGCCTGTGTGTTTTAGGAGGCGTGTAACTTTAAGGTCGGAGCTGGTATGATAATTGGCTTATCAGCTCTATAAAAGAAGCACAGAGACACAGTTTCTTTCCCTTTTTGTTGTTCCTGTTTGCTTCTGATATGCTGCAAGTACTGTTATTGTTTGTTTCAGATAAGAGTGAAGACTGAGGTATTTGTTTATGTATAAGAACTCTATGTTTTGGACTGTTTCTTTGTGAAGTTGATATAGACGGTTGGGAGAAGTTTATTACAAAAGTAAAAGCTATTATTTTTATACTATCACCGTTGTGGAGTTTTGTTTGTGATAGCAACGTACATCTATACACTGGCCGGTGTGCACTATTCCGCAGGCTATTTGTAAACACTGGTTACAGGGCCAGGGTTTCTCAACACTGGTTCTGGACCCAGGGTTTGCTAACACCCTTACTCTATTTTACCTTTCAGGCCCACCAGATAATCCCATTGGTACCACCCAAGTTTTCCTCTACTCTTGGAGCTACATACAGATAATTGCCAATTTACGACCACACTTGAGCCCAAAATTAAGTGAAATATTTGTTAAGTGAATTTTCCTTCATTTTACAACCTTTTTCTAACCAAAATTTTAAAGTGAATCATTGCTGTTGTTAAGATAGTAACACATTTATTTAGGGAATCTGGCTTCTCCCTTGACTTTGGTTGCCAGAAGGTCACAAAAGGTGATTGCATGACCCTGGGAAACTGCAACTGTCATAAAAATGAATCAATTGCCAAGTGTCTAATTTTGATCATCTGACTTTGGGGATGCCACAATGGTGTGAAAAAATGGTCATAAGTCACTTTTTTGAGTGCTGTTGTAACTTCAAACGGTCACTAAATGAACTGTTGCAAGTCGAGGACTACCTGTATATTTTTAATATCCCTGGATTGTGGAAATTGGCAGAGCAATAACTGGCCCATCCTTCTTTTCTCCTTTGTCCAAAAGGCAAGGAATAGAACTGGGACAGATGGAGAGAGATTGGAAGGCTACTGAATAATTTAGAAACCAATGGATAAAAATTCTGTCTAGGACAAGATGAGGTAGAAAAGGAAGCATAAAGAATCAATAAAGTATATAACTGTATGTCCAAAAAGCAGAAGGAATTTAAAAGTAATCTATGGAAAAAGTGCATAGGATTTTTGTCAAGTCATCGACCCTGTGTTTCATTCTACTTGCTAGCCATGTTCAATGTTTTGGGGTAGAGCATCAGCAATGAGTTTGAAGGAACACATCTTTCTCAAAATGTTTATATAAATGTATATAGTTTCTTATTCGCAAACAAATGTTAATGTTGCACTGGTCAAAGTATAAGATTTTCCCTTTGAATGCATCAGCTACGTTTATTTTATCTTTTTCAAGAGATAAATGTCCCAGAGACATTTGATAATTAGCCCAAGTTTTAAAATTTAATACAATGCATTAAATGCATTCCTGACTAATGAGCCGTCTATGCCTCCTATCCCCTTTTTAATATGATGATCAAGCTCTTAATTAATATTTTCCTGTCATCTACCGCACTTTTGTGTGTGTGTGTCTGTATATATATTAGGTAGCTTGTTGGGTCTACAGCACAGCAAGGCAAGTGTTGGCTGTGGAGTTGGATGACAGAGGGCCTTGACTTTTCTTTATGACATGCCTTATTTTCTTAAAATCTGTTCATTTCAATGTTTTACATGTTAATGAACAGTACAGCTTCTCTTCTCTTCTCTCAAGGCATTTCTGTCACATTCAATGGCTTCGTTTCCATAGCACACAAAAGCCCAGATGGTACTGAGTCATAGGAAATGCAGAAGCCCCTGGTAAGTGACGATATCCTACACCTGTCCTTGACTGCTCTTGTTTTACACTCCATCAAGTACCCATTTATTTTATGGGACTTTCTCCCCCTCCTCCCATTATTTACATCATCTCCACAGCACAATATGAACACCTGTACTCTCCCTTGTCCTATCAAGAACTTGAAGATGGATGGAGAAGCATCATTCCTTTTTCCAGCGTAAAATGATGTGACGGATAATGTGACCTACTAATGAGTTTGAACTTCTATTATTTCATAAGGCTGCCAGCATGCTCGGGCAAAATATGCTTGTTGATGAAGGTCTGGCTTTATAGAAGCTGACACTCCATTTTATATCATGGGAAAGAGAACAGCAGTTCCGCCTAACTCGCAATCACCGTCTCTGCAATTTGCATAGAAATCATGAGAGACACCTCTGAGGTTTTTTTTTAAATGTACGTCAGCCATAGGTAATCACTGTGATTCATTTCAAAATAGAAGAACCCTTCCTTAGACCAGGTTAGGAAAACTGCATGAATATGCATGAACACATTGCTTAATGAATCCCAGTCTAGTTCTGGATGAAAGCAACTAATTTGTTCCAACAGCTATTCTGATTCAACTTGCAGGAAATGTTACGTCCACAGACTCCTAATCAACAGGCATGGAGAAAAAGATTTCTTCTCCAACACCCCCATCCCATCCCACCCAGATATGATAGGATTATTACGCTCAGATCTTCAAAAGAGTATGGCCAATTGAGTTGTCAGGTTAAGATCTGAAAAAAATATACATCTGTTCAATTCCCCACTTGTCATGATTACGGAGAACCAAAGTCCTTGCTATATAAGTCACAGGGCTTCAGAGCAGAAATTTACTCTGGGACATGGTCACTTTTTGTTTTTATTTGCTTCCATGGCTAATGCACATGCAGAGGAAAAAGTCACGAGACAGAGTTCATTAAAAATAATTTTACTTCTTTTTAGTGAAAATTAAAACATCCTAAGAGATTCCAAAAAAGTGACATAACGTACATTGCAGCAATTAGCAAGTGCTGATACCCCCACCAATTTATACCGATTTAGTCTTATGTTTCAATTGAATTCCACCATAATATATATGCTTGCTTTAGAATGCAACTGAGCAGGAGAGGTTGAAGATAGATGTTAAATTATGTCTCTGGTGGCCTCTCCCTGCCTGAAGTTGTGTTTCTTGTACTGTATGTACCTACAGCATATATGTTGAATATGCATTGAAGAGAATATAAGAGCATTCTCTGTTAAATTTTCATGCAGAAGTAACTGTGAAATGCATTGTTAGAGTATTTGCCACAATATGCAGTAAGACCTGTGGCCTGGGTGGGTGGGTGGGCATGATGTCATCACAGGAAGTCTGCGAAGGCTTGAAGAAATCTTATGATTGAAATCAGAGGTGGTATTCAGCAGGTTCCGTCCAGTTCTGGAGAAACGGTAGCAGAAATTTTGAGTAGTTTGTAGAACCAGTGGTAACCTTCCCCCAGGTGTGGGGAGGGAATGGAGATTTTACAGTATCGTTCCGCTGCCATGCCCACCAAGCCACACCCACCAAGCCATCCCACACCCACCAAGCCACGCCCACAGAACCACTAGTATTTTTTTTAATCCCACCACTGATTGAAATCATGATTTAAATCTTGGGGTTTCATGGCCATGATCTGTGACCCCAAAAGTATTTAAAGGGCACCCATGATGAAGAAAAGGTTGAGAACCATCCAGTAAGGAATATGCCCCAAGTCTGTTTCAATTCTTGAAAATTTGGCTTGAATCAGGTTAATGCCCTGAAGAACACCTGCCTGAGTTTGTTATCTGTGTTTGACGCTGAAATGACAGCTTTGCCTAATAATGTCTTATCAGCAAATGACACAGAAGCTACACAAGCCTGCTGTAGCTTTTCTTTTCCTGGAAAGCTAGCTGGGAAATGCAAGATTGTTGATGGACCATAACAGGATCTACTACAGAGAGGGATGGCAGATCATGTGTTTCACCTGTAGAAGATCCCAGGTCCAAATCCCAGCGTCTCTAAGAAAAGCTATTTTTTTAAAAAATGCAAAAATGCCTTCGTTTATTGCTACTAATCTGGGTCCACAATATGACTTGACGAACCAGTGTTTGACTCAGTTTTTGTCACCTTCCTAGACTTATGTTTAGAGATGCTCTTCAGCTCTTTTTCCTCTGAATGCCTTAAGCATAGTTTTCCAGTCTTTGGTAAAATACATAAATACGAAATACTTCTTTGAATGTTTGTAAGTAGCCCTTGACTTCCAACCACAACTGAGCCCCAAATTTCTGTTGTTAAGTGGAAACGTTTGTTCAGTGAGTTTTGTCCCATTTTACAACCTCTCTTGCCACAGTTGTTAAGTGAGTTGCTGCAGTTGATAAGTTAGTAACCTAGTTGTTAAAGTGAATCTGGCTTCCCCATTGACTTTGCTCACCAGAAGGTTGCAAAAGATGATCGATCACATGACCTTGGGATACAGGAATGGTCATAAGTGTGACCCAGTTGCCAAGCATCTGAATTTTGGTCACATGATCATGGGGATGCTACAAGAGTCCTAACTGTGAAAAATGGTCATAAGACACTTTTTCAGGGTTCCTGAACTGGCGTAAATCAAGGACTACCTGTATTGTAATGCAAGCGAGATTGGGATGTAATCAGAAAGCTCTTTCAACTACTTTAAGCTTCATCATTTGTAGCTTGTGCCTTGTTCTGAAATGTGTCACAATGGAATGTCCTTCATTCAAAGGATGAGAAAGGTTGATGACTTGAAGTATTTCCATCAGTCTTCAGGGATTGCTAAATGTTAGAACATTCATTCAATACAATTTCACATATTTCTCTGTGACAAAATCTGCTCAGCACTACTTAAAACCCAACTCCCCCCCCCCACCTTTCAAATTTTATAACAGTTAAAGAAAGCTCTGTAATAGAGACCTCTAACATATTAATTTGGCTTTATCGTCTATGAAATGCTTTGATATATTTGGCCTAATTATAATGTGAGAAGCAAATTTCTGGATGCAGTCACAGAAATGCTGAGAGTAAAGAGAGAGAGAGAACAGAAAGTGCATCTGAATCATGTGATATATCTCCGGTGATTTATTGAAATTACTGGAGATTCCTGAATATCGGTTCATTAATAATTGGTGCCATATTTCGCACGTGCGCGCACACACACACACACACACACACACACACACACACACCAAATTTGCCCCCTCAAAACTTAAAATGGAAGCACTCAGAACAATTCCTAGGTTGTTTTTCAGAAGTATCTTTTCCATAATTAGACCTGATCATCTTTCTGGGAAGCTCTATAGGGAATATTAATTTGCCATACAATTATGATTGCATGCTATTCTATGATGCCTATTAATATTATTCTGGAACAAACACCATTTTCCCCTTTCATAAGACATTAAATCGACTAAATCGGCTAAAAAAAAAGTCAATGTTAACCTTGTCTTTAAATTATATCATACTATTCAATTACTATTTATTATCTTTAGTAAACTTGATTAAATTAACCACTATCCTTTTGCAAGTAATCCCTCCTCATCTTTTTGCAGAAATCATTAGTAAGCATGAGCTCAGGGGTACGGTGGCCTAGAAGTGGATTTCTTTCCTCACAAACAGGAGGCTGTGAATTCGATCGTAGGTAGAGGCAGATGTTTCTCTCTCTGGGCACACTGAAAATATATCTGCTGAATAAAACTCCGTATTGGTGACAGGAAGGGCATCTGGCCAGTAAATACTCAGCTCCATCCAGTTGCCCAGACTCAACCCCATGAGGGATTATGGGATTGTTAAAAGAGGATGATAATTAGTAAGCATGAGTTCATTCCAGAAAAACAAGACAGTATGGGAAAGAAATCTAACATTGTCCCATCTCGATTCTCTTTAACATAAGAGGAAAGAAAAGGAGAATATTGTTGGGCCAGCTATGCTGGCTGGGGAACTCTGGGAGTTGAAGTCCACAAGTCTTAAAGCTGACAAGTTTGGACATCCCTGTTCTAACTCAAGCCAATCATTACAGGACTAAAGTCATAATAAGGCTTGTATTTTTCTATGGAAAATATAACTTTAACTGAGATCAAAGTTGCCATGCCTGTATCAAGGATGAAGCCATAGAAACTAAATTATTTTAATATTAAATGATTTCATAAGCGAAATTTGTATTAGCTTAGCATATTAAACTGTTTTTATACAGAGATAGATGAGAAAAAGAAGAAGAAATTAAAGTGATAAAATAGATGGAAGATTCCATAAGAATGGCATATTACTGTTGAGCAGACACATAAACAGAATCCAGACTAAAATGAGGTTTGGACAATTTATTACTGGTATATTAAAGATTTTTTTTTGTTTTGAACAAACTTTCCACCCTCCCGCCCTTAAAAATGTTTTATATTTATGTCATCCTATACATAAAATAAAGCCATAACACAGATTTGCAGCCTTTCCTTTTAACATTAGTTCTAAAAACCGCTGGCTGAACAATAGTTTCAGAGACAGGCACTTGTACAAAAATGAGATTGTGAAAATGGGTCAGGAAAGAAAAAGGGTATACGGTACATTTGTTTTCCTTTTATCATCTTTTCAATAAACTAAAATTTGGTTTTAAAAGGTATGTAGGCGGAGGCAGGGAAGACCACCTGGATACAACCCACAGTTCACCACCTCATTTCATCCTGAGCAGCAGCAACAATCCTGAGTTAATTTCTTATACTCAAATCTTACAGAAAAAAGAACTAGGAAAGATCGCATTTCCATCTGTCAAAATGAATTATACAAAAAAAAAGCACCCCAACAGGTTCCAGCAGCCTCTCTCCTGTCTTTGTGTGGGGAAGAGGGAGCTAAGCGACGCAGTCTCTCTCTCTCTCTCTCTCTCTCTCTCTCTAACATATCAGGAAGAAGGGGTTATCAGACACCATTTTCCATTCAACAGAAATAGTACAATTACATATAAGAAGAAAATCTAACCGGCAAAAAAGTACCATGAATGAATTCCATAAATTGTTTGTGTACCAGAACTGAACAGTTATTCTGTAGCTCTGCTACTCTCTATACTTTAAAGAAGGGAACCATCTCATTGAGCAGTCTCATAGATGCTTCGTCTCTTGGTCCCTCCAAGGCAAGGTAGAAACAACATGAAAGTGTATGTTATAGTCCAGACCTCTCAAAAAGTATGAGTCTTGTGGCTACATACCTCTTCACTTTAGAGATTGTTTAAGGAGCAGACTAGGTAGCTCTCAGTAGAGAAGGATACCACATATGCAGGACCCTCTCAACTAGCATACAAGACTGATTTAGAAGGCATGCAAGACTGCACACACAAGGAATCCCACTAGATCTCTTTGACTACTGAAAACCACTGAAAAGTGATTACGTAAGTCAAAAGTCTATTTATTATTCAGCTGTCAGTATACACCAATAAGGGCCAGAAAATCAAACAGTGTGCAGAGTGCCTGGTGCAAAAGAGAGCAGAGTGATGGATGTAGTTATAAGGGAACCTAGGAAATGAATGCAGACTAGATGGCTTCTGGAATAACCTCGTTAGACACAGTGAAAGTGCCAAATTCCAAACTGGACCAACTCAGTTAATTTGGGATGTTCTGGAATCTTTCCATCACTGCAATTGATATCTACATTAACATACCTAAAACTAATAAATACCCTGGTCAGTGGAGAAAGATACCATGTGAATGGGACTTCTATCTCAACTGGTATACAAGGTAGATTTAAAAATCGGAATCCCACAGGCATGGGCACACAAGACTTCACACACAAGGATCTCCTTGACTACTGAGGTTAGATTAGATCAGGTTAAAAAAAACGGAGCTCAAGTGGCCTGTGCAAAATGCTTAGTGCAAAAGAAGGAAGGAGTGATGGATGTAGCTATAAGGCACCTGCCACATGGATTGTCTCTCTTCAGGTCATTGGGGTTATAATGTACTTATGGTGAAGCCTAGGAAGAGTTGTCTGCAAAGTGAATTAATCAAGAATCAGCTTGTGGCATTACTGATCCATCAGCATACAGCCTATGCATTTTGGTCTTTCCACTACTCTTCACCCGTATAACAGTGAAAAGACCATGCTTGAAAGCATTGTTGCTTGGATAGATAATTTAAGTGCTTTAGCTTCATTTTCGAAACTTCTGCAGCTGAAAGACAAAAACATGAACATCAATGTTTCCAAGAAAAGACAAAAGTATAGGTAAACCATCTATGGTATTCATAAGAACCAGTTTGGTCTAGTGGTTAAGGCACGAGCTCGAAACCAGAAGACTGAGTTCTAGTCCCATCTTATCATGCAAGGGGCGACTGTGACCCAGTCATTCTCTTTCATCCTAACCTACCTCACAGAGTTGTTATGGGGAAAATAGGAGGTGGAAAGAATATTAGGTATGTTTGTGTTGTCTTGAGTTATTTATAAAAAATAGTACAGGCAGGATAAAAAAATATAAAAAACAAAGACCACTAACATACAGATTTTCCCAAGGCTGATCAAAAGCTGGCATAAAAATAAAAAAAGTTAAAAACAAAAATCCAGGGTGGATACATTGAGATTGTAAGAACCACCATGAGGATTATGTCCCCGGCAGCCACCAGCCTAATGTTTGATAACAAAATCACCTAAGAAATATCTGTGGAAACTGGTAATCATTTAAATAACTTCCCTCAAAAAGTACAAAATAGCCCTCTAAATTGGACTCAGCTTGGGAATCAGCCTATGGAGAGAGGAGAAAGAACCTGCCCCAGTCACAGTGACAGGAAAAACATGCACTCCAAAGTGCAGAACATTTCGACTAAGGAGGACTTGGGGAAACGGCCTTATCATCTGTAGCAAAGGTTCCCAACCGTGACAACTTTGAGACATGTAGACTTCAATTCCCAGAATTTCCCAGCCAGCCATGCTGATTAGGAGAACACTTTCAGTAGTACCAATACTCAGTTAAGTTGTACAAGTTAAAATTCTTCAGGAAAACCATTTCTTCCCACCCAAAAGAAAGAAGGGACCGCAAAGGGGAACCCATGACACAAGATGGAAAAGGTTCCGGGCTTGTCTCCATCTGTTCTGACCAACCGGGCAGGGAAAAGAAGAATCTGCAGGCACTACTCACCTCCCTCTCCACCAGATTGCGCTTGTAAAGAGCATCTTTAGCTGCCTCCTGCCAAACAGTAGAGGAGAGAATATTTTAGCTGAAGCCTGGGTTCAAACCGCCCTAGTATCGACTCCGTGCTCTTTTAAATAAGTGGTCCTCCATTGTAAACCAAGCTCCGAGGCTTGAAAATGACTCTTCTCCCCTCGTCCTACCACCATGCTACAAAATCACTCTGTACCCGTTTTCCGTCATTTCCAAGGCGCCTTGCTGCCTCTGTGTACCATTGGTGGTACTGCTCCAATCGAGTCAGATATTCTGCAGAATAAAGATCAAACATGGTCAGGAACTGTCGCTTGGATGCCTTAGGGCTGCCTGGCGTACCAAAGTCAGTCCAGAGGAGAAAGACAGGTTTCACAGCTGAGCCTTCCTATCAAAATACCTTTCATGATTGCAGCTCCTCCATGCTGTAGCTGGGACTTTTGCCAGTTGATCTTCTGAATGATGCTTTGATGCTGCTCCACCAGGCCCCTGGGTGGAGGCTGACCAGCCTGATTGTATGTCACTATCTGTTAACAAGAGTGAGGTGTTTGTAAATCCCTAACAAAATCATTGCACAAATACAATAAGAGACATTCACAAAACCATTGGAGAGTGCAAAATATACAATAAGAGTCATTCTAAGACCAAATTCTAGCAAACTAATTGTCAAACAGGTTGAGTAATCAGCTCTCAGAAACGGCTTCTTTTCCAACCTCAGAGCATTTCTGAACTACTCTTTTTTTTTTTAATAATTCATGTTTTATTTGTAGTTTTCCTTTCACACCATACATATTTTGTGGACAGTGTATTGACTGTCCTTTTTTTTATATATATAAAAAGTTTTATTGGTCAAAAATAGACAAATATATGGCTTACAATAAGTAGAATTTTCAGTTATCTTTGC
>JAOYMU010000098.1:3487578-3498459 GCA_025802295.1 Psammodynastes pulverulentus
GAGATTCGATCTGCCTAATTACAGGCAGCTGGCTGTTAGCAGAAGTTTGCAATTACTGCGTCCTATCTTCTGCGCCACCAAGGCTCTTACATTGGACTTCCCAATCTCAGATTAAATTGTAAGGAATACAAAATCTGCATGGCATGGGCAGTCCATCCAACAGCATGATAAAATAAAGTTAATGGAGTGTAGCATAAGAGCAGGTGAAGCCTTTAGACTTTTATCAGCTACAAACCCCAAAGTTGCAGTTGGAGCAAACCTCTCACCTGGGAATAAGCTTTAAGGAAATCAGTGATGGAAAGTAAATTCTGAGCAAAGATAAAGGAATGGGCCATTCTCAGAATCACAACTTCACTTTTACTTCACAGTGGAACTATTAAAGGTTATGGAGATCATATGTAAAAATACTTTGAATGCAAATCATCTTCTTCTAGACATGGTCATTGAAAACTGCCCTTATTGAGTTCAGTGGGATTTACTTTCTAATATGCAAACAATTGCTCTAAATGGCTTGGGCCTAGGACATCTCTTCTTCATCTGTGCTAAGATCACAAAGCGAGATCCTTCTGGGTTCCACAACTAAGGTGGAAGAGGCCCAGCTGATGATAGCAAAAGACAATGTTTTCAATAGTTGTACCAATACTGTGAAACACTTTTCACTATGAATCTCAGATAGCCTTTTCTCAGCCTTTTCAATGAAGACTGTATTTTTTTGTTATCTAAAGGTTGCTTTTTCTGTATTCAGTTATTCAGTATTATTATTTTTATATTCATTCTTTTAATTGTGTGAATTACTTTATATTGAAGAACTGGAGATTGGATGGAAACTACATCCACACATTTTCTTGGCAATAGTATGGTAGAGGTTTGCCATTGCTTTCATCTCTAATTTATTTACAACTTCCCAGTCTTAAGAATTATTGGCAATCTCTCATTCAAATGTTAAACTGGTCTGACCCTGCTTAGTCTTTCTTTTCTTTTCTTTTTTTGACATCAACCAAGCTTAGCTGAATGCTGCCACCTGCTGTGGCTATGTTTTACACTGTACTATATTTTATATCACTATGAATTGCTCTGAGTGATGAAAAATATACAGGGAAATGCGGTATTCTTACTTAATAAATTAATTAATTCAGTAATCATAAGAGTACTTCATTTCCCCAATCCCAAAAGTTTTTACTTTTGATATGTCCATTTTGTTATTTATTTAAAGCAGCTATTTTGATCAGGTCAGATATAAGATAACTTCAAGGTTTTCTTACTGTTGGGGACAGTGCCAAGAAGAGACCAACCTTGCCGAACTGAAGAGTGGCTACTGAGCAGGATCTCTTCTCCTCCAAATCTTCTCATATTCTCTCCGATTGACAAACAAGCATTAACTTAAGAACAATGGACCTGACCATCAGGGCACTTTCCATGCTGGCATTTGGCACAATAGCAAACTCCAATGTGTTCCAGTATATACCTCACAGTATTAATTTGGGAAGCTGCATGGGTTTTATTTTATGAAACCCATCAAAAACGTTCTCTCTGTCATCAAATGAGCCTCTAAAACAAACTGATCATTGCAAGACATAAAATTACAAGTTTTACACTTGCAATCTTGTCAACCAGATAGTACTTGAAGTGATGAGGAATTAAATATAGTGGTTCTTCTTTCTAGTCAATGATTTTTTTTTCTAAGCACATTGTTAATGTTCTTTCTGGGAAACAGCCTCCGATATCTTTGTAACATCTCAGACACTTCTCTAAGACACATGAACAGCAAATGTGATTCTGGGAGCTGTGCCAGATCCATCCCTAAAATAACCACCTACTCATTCACACATTACAAAGATGGATAATCAGTTCACACACCTTAGACGCTTATTGGGAAATACAGCCTGGGAAGAAGCTATCAGATGGAAGTGTTGTCTTTGCTCTGGGGCTCCTCATGATCTAAAAAAGATCTAATCCAATATTCTTCTGAAAGAGAAACATTTCCTTCCGGGCAATTAAGAGTCTGGAGCAGGTTTAGGCACTCTCGACCCAGTGCTGATTCCTACAAAAGTGTCTCTATTTCCTGCATATACATTCAGGTTGCTTCAATGGGATTTCTTTTTGAGGAAACCTTTTCTGCAATTAAAAAAACCCTGGCACCACAATGTGTTCAGAAGGACCAAGGTAATACTGCTTCTTCAGAGAAGTTGCCTTCTTTTGTAATTTGCCGGCTGCTCTAATCTATTTTGAACATTTCTAATTTACTGTATATGCTTGTATATAAGCCTATTGGTTGACAAGCTAACCCTCAATTTTTTAACCAAACTACCACAAAAAAATAAGCCAACCTGCATTTTTCATGCTATCTTGGTTAAAAATTGGAAGGTCTGACCATCTGAGGATGTACTTACATACGAGTATATACAGGAAATAAAGAAATTTAAAAAAGAAATACCCAATCTACTTGTGGATAGACCAGATAACCTAATTTTTGGGGTGTTTCCTGGCACCTAAAATTCTTGCCTTATCCTCAAATAAATATGGTAAACCAAACACTGATTTGGTGTACTTTATGCTATTAGGTCAAAAGCTAATGGGAAACTGCCAATCTATGTGTCTGTCTATGCTGTTGTTCTCACTTTTGCTGAGATCTGACTTTTCATTATCCCTGGGGAACCTGCAAGGTCATCAAAAAAGTCAAGATGTTGACCACAACTATGCAATCCAAACCTCAACCCTTTTTATGTGGTACACATAATAATGATGTATCATGAGAAAAAGAAACTATTGTTAAGCAGATTACAGTTGGGATCAATGCTCTCTGCTTGGTCCTTCTTGGATCAGTGATGTTCCTAATGTTGGTTAAGAAGAAATAGATAAATGTGATGAAAGAAATAGTGTACACTGCTATAAATTCACTATATCATCTGCCTTCATATTATTGCATAATCAGTTCACCTAACAAAGTAACATATTGGTTGCATTATGAAGAGAAAGGAAAGTAGATTAGTTGACTGGTTGATCTGAACATCTACAGAATAGAGAAAAAATAACGTGCCATTTTCAGCTTGGCCACACATGTTTAATGAACAGATGTCAAAATCCCCACAGAAAGCTGAACCCAACCACCTGGTAGCATCAAAGACCTAATGCAGGCTTTTCCAAAATTAATGGAGCAAATTCTTTCCTAACCAGAACTTTCATCTGAATGGCTATATTTGCATGATATGTTTTCCTGTTTTTAAACCACGATTTAGGGAATGATTCTGGGTTTGCACAGCAGAATGAAACAAAGTAATAACAAGAGACAGATTTACATAACCTGCTAGACTAAAAGATGGTTGACTAATATGCGTCTCAGTGTTTCACTGAAATCTTTAAGGGCTTATTCTCAAGAAAATAGGTTTAAGGTTGTAGCTTAAAAGCTATTCAACTTCCCCTGGGATCATCGCAGACAAGCCAAGTATATAATTGAAGTTTTCAAAGCTTATAGCCCAGGACTACACTTTAGTGCCAGTGCTAAACTCTATATTGATTGAGCCAAACCTATTTAATTCATCAGGCACAGTAAAATTAAGTTGATAGATTTTAACTTCAGCATGCAGGCAGAGCAATGCAGTATCAAGAGCTATGTATGTATCCAACAATTTGGCCAGATTTGGGCTTAAAGAGCTCCAGTTGCTAATTTCTAACACAGAAGTTGGGAGAGATCAGCATAAGAGGGGGCAGAAAGACAACAGGGTAGCCATGAGACTGTGGCCCAGAACTATCCCACCCCCAACACATATAACATTGGTTTTGTCAATGTGGCTTCAGATTGGATGTAGTAAGTTCAGCACTGTTCTCCTGTCTATTCATGGAAGGAGGGGAGCCCAGCAGAAGTCATAAGGGCTTTGCATTAGCCCCATGATCTTTTGCAAGTCTGCAGATGCCGTTCTCTGCAGCCTCATTCCATATTTTTTTCCCTACTATTCCCCGTACACTTTCTAAGTGAGTCACAAAAAGTTAATTTCACCAACTCCATTTTCCCCTCTAAACGGTATTATTCTGGTTTGAGAAAGTCTCTTCCTCCCCACTCATCCCTTGTATGTATGAAACAGAAACAGAAAGGGATTTTTCAAAATACCAGAGGACTTCAAAGCACATTCTAACAGCAAGTGCTAACTCCGGCCTCTCCTCCTCCTCCTCCAGGTCTGCCACAGAGGGCAAAGCAATCTTCCTTCTTCACCCGACTCTCCCTCCCTCCTTCCCTCCCGCCGTCCAGGGCATTCCGCCACCAAGAGATTTAAGACCCGGTGGGCGCGTCGTCACGCGGCTTTGCCTTCCCACTTGATCCTGACCGCAGACAAGAGGCCAAGAGAGCGGCGGCGACCTTCCCTCCCGTCCCTGCGCCTGGGTGCCTACAGGGGAAGGATGAGTGGGACGGGACGGGACAGCGGCGGCCGGGGCAATCTATCCCAGAGCCAGAATGAGACCTCCCGAAATTCCTCAAGCGGACAATTGAGGATCGTCTGAAGCCCATTGTACTTACGGCTTTCTCTCTCGGAGGAGCGGGGCGAGGACTGGACGCGTAAAGACCCTTCGCTCGCCCGCTCTCCCTTTGTGTGTCTTCTCCCCCCGGGTCGCCGCCGGTGTCACTTCGGAGAGAGGCGAACGAAGCGAGGGTGGCGGCTCGTCTTTCTTTCGCCGTCACAAGCTCAGCAAGACGTTTTCGACTACACAGAGGGAGAAAAGCTCGGCGGGGGGGGGCGGGCTAGGCCCCCTCCGTCTGGCGTTTGCAGAGACCCTGCGGGCAGCGAAAGGCGAAAGTTCTCGGAGAGGCGCCTCGGGGTGGGCCGCCGAACGGGTGCTTCTCTCGCTAAAAAGGAAGGTGCATTTCTTTCGCGCCTAGGGTGCTTGTAAAACGCGGGCCGGCTGCCGGTCCCGATCCGCCCTGTGCGCCGTCGGAGGTCGCTTAGCCGCTGACTTTTCCCACGCGTGGGACCGTTTGGTGGCAACTCTTCCTTCTAACGCGCGCGCTGCTCACGCCGGACGAAGCGGGAAGGGGCGCCGCTGCTGCGCGGGGAACAAAAAACCCCACCCTCCGCCGAAGTTCCCGGAGCCCTTGATCTCTGGACCTCGCCCCTGGGAACACTTGCCCCGGAGGTTAGTAGAGGCTGGGAGCCGGTGCCTTACTCTCTTGCTGCGTTTCTTCTTCTTCGGATCCAGCGCCGCTTGCCCTCGCCCCCGGTCTCCGTTTAAATCTACGTCGAATCAGACCCCTAGCTATTATAGAGAAATATGTAGACTCTTACATATAATAACAACCCATATGTGGGCAGTTTTCAGGAAAGAGATAGGGTAGGTCAGATCGGCGCAAATCGCGTCACCCAATTGGTTGTTTGGCACGCCCAGGACTCCTCTTATTGGCCACGGGCCTTGAAGATTGATTTTCTTTTTTTGAAGAACGGTCTTGGATATCAGAGGGAGGATTTTTCAGACGAGCTCGCCAAGTACCAGACATTAACCCCCAACACGCCGGACGCACGAGGGAGGGTGGGGGGGGAAGGCAATGAAGGAGAGGCGGGCGTGAGTCCAGAGAACTCGCATTTTCCAAGGCGAATTATAGACCATTACCGATGGCCATCTAGTTCATTTCCACACACTACGGACTAATACCCGGGAAAGAAGCCGGTGTCGCTAATTCTGGCTTGGAAATAAAGATATGAAATAAAAAAACCCCTCCGAGTCCGATCGCTGGATTTCTGAACGCCAGGGTCCTTGGTAAGGTGGAGCGTTGGAGTCGAGGCCTACGAGGAAAAACAGTTGGCCGCTCTCCTCGGATGGCCTTAGTTTAGCAAAAGAAGAGGACAGATGCACGGGTCCCCCTAGATCGCATCAAAGGGAGCACAAACTCCAGCTGCTCTTGGGAGCGGGGCGGGCGGGGCGGCTTTAGAACTGCAGCGCTGTCCAGAATCCTCCCTCCCCGCGATCCTTCCGAGAAGCGTCTTTTGTGGAGGCGCTCTTGATACGAAGGTGAGCGGATGTCGTTCCTTCCTTCCTTCCTTCCTTCCTTCCTTCCTTCCTTCCCATAGCGCCCCAAACACATGCTGTCTCTTGGCGCCCATCTGTCAAGTCTCCTACTTGGCGTGGCATCAGTGCTTGCTTCTTCAATAATTGCAGGTGACCAAGATCGAAGGAGAGCTAGCCAGGGCGCAAAGATACCCCGTGGCTTTGAAAGGACATATTCAATGAGGTTGCCTTTGTCTCATTCTCTGCCGATGGCAGGGACTGCTTAGATTTATTTTGGACTGTTCCAATTTTTAAGTCATGTTTCTCTTCTTCTCCTGACTCCTTTTCTCCTGGATCTGATCGGCAGAGCTTCGCTGATTCCCTTGGTGATGATGCCGTCATCTGCCTGCTTAAGGACTGGCTGGCATTTCAGAAAGTGCTGGTGAGGTATTAAAGGAGGCTTCTTAATATACATTGTTTTTTAAACATGGGTTTGGCACCCTTCTGAGAGAATGCTAGGTGTGTGATTAAGTAAAACAAGGGAGCCAAGTTCTGCTTAAGTTAGTCACCAATTATAAATTTTGATTAATTGGAATAGTTTTTACTTTTATTGGTTGGGTGAGGAAATGCTGCCTTGTTGCCTTTTGTGTGTGTGTGGGGGGGGGGGGGCAGGATGCCTTTGAGCCAGTGTTTTTTCCAGGCAACTTTTTTGGAAATGGTTTGCCCTTGCCTCCATCTCAGGGAAACCATGGCAGACAAACAGTAATTCTAATAGTTGAAAATCAGTAGTATACAGTTTAATTCTTATATGCCCTTAAATGGGGATAGAGTACAGACCAGCACAACAGTTGTCCACAGTCTGCCTTTTAGACTGGCAACAATCAACACAGGCACAAATACCCTGTTGGCTTGAACAGAGGCAAGAAGGCTTCAAAGCTTTGTAACCAATAATTTGTTGAAATATAATTTAGGAAAGGACAAAGGATACCAGACAATGCTTAGCCAGAACCCAATCTGTGTGTCTGGTCCAGACATTTAGAGGGTCTGTGGAAGGTCCCTGCTTCTTGTGAGATAGGTGAGGCATGGATCTGTGAAAGCCCATTTAGCAGCGACTCCATGGTGAAATGCTCACCTGGAGGTACAGCGGATCCCAATCTTACCTTTCATAAACAAGCTAAACTTTGAATGTAATTTCATCTCTTAATTATTCTGAGTTATTCTCAGGCATTGGGTTATATGATTTTTTAATCAAATTTGGGCTTACTTTGATATATTGAATGCCCTATTTTTTTCCTACTTGCCCTGTGTCCATCTGGAGCGGGATGGCAAAACTCTGAGAACAACTGACGATTGTCACAAAATCCTCAGTGATCTTTTAGCATGTCTTGGGGCAAAGGGCTTCCCAGTCCCACTACCGCTAGCTAATTTCCTGCCTCTACCAAAGCTTTGGATGGTTGAGGGTCCTCTCTGCTATCTCTGGGGAAAATAATCCCCAGAATATTTTAATTGTGGCAGCCTTTCCACTCACCCCCCTGTCCTTTTGCTTCTCAGGACTTGCAAAACTTCATTTAGTTTCATGTTCACATTTAGTTGTACACAGATTTAAGACTGCTGGCCATGGGCAACGGCAACATTTCCAGTGTCTCCAGGAGCCTCAGCAGGTGCCTGGCTATGCCAACTGCCAGTACTGGGCTCAGGTCCAGCAGCTGCTGAAGCCTTAGCAGGTGGAGGGAGGTCTTGTCCATAATCCACCAGCCTTAGTATTACTATGTAACTGTTAAGCCACAAGAAATTGTGGGGAAAAAATATTAGCACTCTGGCCTACAATAAAGTAAGGCCTGATAAGCGGACATGACACCTCACAGTTTGAGTCCTTCAAACGCAAACCCCAAATTCTAAATCCTCTTTCTTTATAGTTTTCACAACTACTACAACAACAATAATGACAAAAATTGAGAGAGGGGGCGGGGAGAGGATAGAAAAGCTGTGAGGGGAATGCAGTTCCTGTGGATCTCCTCAGAAGAACCAGAGCCTTGACCTGATACACAAAACACACACACACACACACACACACACACACACACACACAGGTGTTGGTTACAGCATGTAAAAGAGAAATTAGAAGCACATCATACTCTCTTTTATAAAAAAGGTGACACAGATTGGGCAAGTATTGCATTGAAGAAAATTAATCGTATTCACAGATCTAGCTAATTGATCTACCTTTTAGTGTTAATGATGGAAGGAATTAGATTGAATTGTCAGCCTTAACAATCACAGTACAATTCAGCAATTCACCCAGGTTAAGAAATGGTTATTTCAAAGTTGAAGTTAACCAGTAAAACTTGAAATATAATTATCATAGTTGAGAAACAGACTGATTGTGCAGCAATGATGTGACCCTGCATGGTATTTAGGAGAATCTAATTTATGTTCAATAGCAAATGCATTTTTGAAAAACTTAAAAATACACAGCAGATTTTCCAACGAGAGCAAGCCATCAACATCTCTGTCTTCCTTTGGATTTTAAGTCAAGTCACCCTGTATTTACCCAGACAGTGAAGTCCCTTCTTTGAGCCCGGGCACTTTTAAGTTCATTTCCCACATCCAGGTTTTTAATTATTTACTTCTTAATGATTCCCCTCAAGTGCCAGCAAAGTGAAGATAAATAACAATTATGCTCTTTTGAAGGCTGTTCTTCCAAATTTCCTCTGCTTTGATGTCTGTGTCCTGTGATGAAGAGCCCCAGCTGGTCCATATGGTTATAAAATGATATTTAGTGAGTGTAACATGCTTCCTTTCGTTCCTTAAGCGTCTCAAACCACCAACACCCACCTCAAAACAGACAAGCAAAAAGTACTGGAAAAATGGTGTTGCATCTAACCTGGTGACATGACCTCACCCATCAAGCTCCATGTAAAAACCCAAACAGGCTTTGAACGCAAAGTACTGTTTCTCCCCTGAAAACATATTTTGGCCTCCCACAGATAGTCCAGAGTGAAAATGTCCCAAAAGAAAGACAAGCAACTGCATAAGGCCCATATTTGGAAATCCAGGTGTTCCTTCAGAGGCTGGCAAACAGCACAGATATGCAATTCACAGTGAGGTGCAAAGGAGAGAGACTTTTAACCCATATCTCCTCACTCTTTCCCCTTCCTTCCAGATGTTGTGGAGCCTGAGAGCTTGGAGCCCTTGTAGAATTGCTAAGCCTGCCCACCCAGAAAGTGCCAGGTTTGGATGACTTTGCCCCAAGATGATGCTTGGCTATTTGCTCTGCAGCTCTGATTATCACGATCCAAGAAAATTTCTGATTTCACCCCAGGATTTGCTTTGTGGACACCAGCGCTTTGTTTTGACAGCATGCTGATGTTGCTGCTCACTTTGACTTAGGGAAGTTATTTATGGGAATCCACTGCTGAGCCACACTTTGGCTTTGGAAGACTTAGAAAATAATATTTACTAATGCCTGAAATAACATTTACAAATTCAATTGTTCTGTTGATGATGACATCAACCTGATCTCTTTTTAGATTTTTTTTCTTCAACTAAGCACTTTTCAAGGGAAGCGCTGAGACGTCATCAACTTATCTAGTGTCAGAAGACTTGAAACCTTTCTGAGGCTCAGTGGCCAATGCCTGGAAGTTCAAAGACATAAAGCTGGCAAGCACCCAACGCTTGTCCTCGGGAAAATTTTCTTTAAAATTTGTGTGTAATGGTTGGGTGTAGCCTTGAAAGCCTGTGTGTGAAAGGATTCAGTCTGCAGTCTGTGATCCCGTCTGGCTAGTATAGCATTGGGAATCAAATTGTTCAGCTCCTGACTGGTGGATTTTGTTGCGCCTGGACTCTTGGTCAATGTCGTTTGTGCCTGGTAATCTCTGTTCTCCTGCAGTTGCTGATCTCCAATTTGTCCCCTGATGTTGCATTTTTTTTCTTTTCATTATCTCTGGGAAACAACTTAGGGACTTTTGGGGGGGTATCTCTCTTTGTTGAGCTGATGGAACCCTATGACATAATCTTCAGGGGCTCACATATCTACAGGCACAGTATGCAATTGAAAATCAGGACCACGCGTGGTTTTGTACTGTGGCAGTGCAGAAGAGCAATGGATTTGTGACATTATTATGCTGCCAATAATAAAATTCCCAATAAGCTTAGATTAGATAAGAACTACAGAGAAATCCCATCTGTGATAAAAAACACCTGATGAACTCTAAACTGGGTAATCATTTTGTTTCCTCTGCTATGGAAAAGAAATGTGGCATTGTGATATGTGAAAAAGACTCTATTTTCAAAATTAATAGAAGCATGGCAGATATCTGGCAATTGAATTATTGTTGGACGGGAAGAAGACGCTCCTAATTGGAATATATGCATCTAACCAAAGACAAGAACAAGAAAAATTCTATAAATTCTTACATGCAAAATTGCTTCATTGGGACTATAATTCGTATATTTTGATGGGAGATTGGAATGGAATTATTGATCCAAATATTGACAAGAAGAAGCTTTCCCCATCAACTAGCTCATCTCTGAGATTACCTAAAGTATTTTTTGATTTGCAAGATGATCTGGAATTAAGAGACATATGGCGGGAGAGGAACTTTAAAGAGCATGACTTCACCTTCTTTTCTGATAGACATCAGTCCTTTTCAAGAATTGACTTTATTTTATTGACTAATGATTTGCTTTCTAGAGTTAAGAAGACGAAGATTTTCCACAGGACTTTATCTGACCATAGTCCAGTTTGGTTGGAGATGGGGACAGGAGAAAGACCCAAGAAGACATGGAGATTAAATGAGAATCTTTTCAGATTTGAGAAAAATGTCGAAGAATGTAAGAAATTACTGAAGGAGTTTTTTGATATTAATATGAATAATGAGGTTTCTTTGGAGATGGTATGGGATGCTAGTA
>JAOYMU010000098.1:3599119-3609211 GCA_025802295.1 Psammodynastes pulverulentus
GCAAAAACGGCCTTCCCCCGGCTCCAGAGATCTTCCGAAGGGAGCGGGGGGGGGTTTGCACAGGCATGCGTGGGGTCGGGGTCATGGAAGGTGGGTGCGCATGCATGGGGCAACCAGAGTGCAGGGGGCCCCACGCGCATTGCATTGTGGGTGCTGGCGTGCATTTGCACTTTCGCACATGTGTGAATTTTTGGCACATCACAAGAAAAAGGTTCACCATCACTGTTATAAATACTTCTTGACAACCGAAATTACATTCTCCAGGGATGTTTCAATCAAGCCACAACCCTGGCATTTACTGGTAGTCTCCATCCAATATTAACCAGCCCTTACCCTACTTGGCTTTCCAAGATCAGTCAAGTTAAATAATATAAATATGAGGGAAGAGAAGATAATAGATGTAACTGTTGATTCAATCATGAATTTGGAAGTCATATAAACCTATGGACGTATCTCCTTGAACCTTGCAACAATGCATGAACCAACCTGTCACTTGCAATGTTTGGGGCAGAGGCCAGAAGGAAGCCTAACTCTACACACACACATACCTTCTGCAGTGACTATCCATCAATCTAATCAACCTAAATGAGTTTTAGCAGAGCACTTTTGAGAATGGAGGCCATTAGAAGGCAAGGATTGGGCCATAAGTTAACCTGAGCTGTGTGTGCAAATAATTAAAAATGTACAATGTCCCTTCCACTGCTCAAGTCCCAGTTCTCTTTTTAAAGCATGCTTAATGAAGGAAGAGGCTGCAGGACTATGGTCAGTTTGATGCCATGCTTGATTAGATAGGGCTGAGCCTAGTCCATGTGCCAAGATCTGAAATACCCTGAATGTATTTCCTGAGCTGCATACATCATGCCACCAGCTGCGGCTTATTTTAATTAGACAATTCCACTATCAGCATTCAAGAAGTGGTAGGCACAGAGGCTCCTAAAGCCTAAACAGGGCAGGGCCTAGACTTAGCTAAGGTTGCTCTTGAAATTCTATCCAAGTAGGTGAAGTTGTCCGCTACTGAATCAGATCATGCAGACCAGCAAGTGACATTCTCTGTAGGATCAGAACCCAGCCTTGCTCTGCTTCATTAACAATGTGTGATTTTTAACCTGGGTCTTTCCAAACACAATTTGATCTGAGTTGCTCCATATTGCAGGCATCATAGGCCATTTCCCAGTTTGGACCAACCCCGGAACTGGGGCAGTAACCAGACCCCAAAGCTATCCTGCCAAAGAAAAACAAGAACAAGCCTTCTTAATCATTACGTCTGTCAAACATAGGAAGGAATTTGGGCCTGTTACATAATTTCTATTTGGGACACATGAACTCAAGAAATCTTGACACTCTGGGAACAGTTTTCTGGCAGAAGATCAGAAAAGATGGAGGAGATTGCGACTGATGGGAGGGCAGGAAGGGGAGAAGGGGTTTGCAAACCCTACTTGGCTAAGCTTCCAGCTCTGGGAACTCTTGCTGGTTCCCAGGTCCAAAAAGGAAAAGTAATGGTTTTCAGGGGCACAGTAGAAACCCCTGAAATCTCAGAAGCTGCCCATCTCCGAGACATGATCTTGGCTAACACTGACTCAGACTGGTTCCTTACTCCACATTATTAGAATATGCATTAGAAAATGAAACCAGGGGTATCTAACCTTGGTGACTGAAGACATGATTAGCTGGGGGAATTCACAAGATCCACAAGTCTTTAGGTTGCCAACGTTGGACACCACTGCATTAAAACCAAACTGTGCTTCAGACAAAAATGTGCCAACCAAATTGGCTGGCAAGGGAAAGAGTCCTTTCAGCATGCTGAAGGCATGATGAAAGAATAAGCAATTATTTCTGATGGTGCGCTTTGAATTCTCTAGTTAAACTGGTTTTGTAGGTTTCAGAAGCATAGCAAAAACACTTACAGGACCACAGTGGGCAAAGTCTTGCAGACTTAAAAATGGCATCGCCCTTCAACACCTGAGTATAAAGAAAATGCGTCTCAAGAGCCAGGTTTCCTTCGGTAGTTATCCGGGGGTGGGGTGTCAGCCTGTCCCATTCAGCCTTTACTTTCTCCAACAGTCGCAATTTTAGCAGGGTTTGGCCTTCTTTGATCTGGCACACGCCATCCAGCAAGGTTTCCTTCGCCTTCCGTCGAACCGGCCCCGCGGAGATGCCAGCTGCAGAGAGATAAGGCTGCATCTGGGCACCGCTTCTTAGGCAAGGCCGTAGAGGTTCATGGCTCGGGCCCAGCATCCTGAATTGAGAAGGCGACAGGACTGGACGGGGAAGGGAGGGGAGAGCCTATTCTGCAACCTCTAGCAAGAGAAAGAGAGTTAGAAGTCTCCGCTCCCTCACCCCCCCCCCCCCCCGGATGGACGCGGTTTCCCTATTTATCCACAATGACTCAACCCTCCACCCTCGTGACTCGACTCTCGTCGGTAACCTTCAAGAGCAAACAGAAGCCAAGCGGCCGGAGAAGCTGAGGCTTTGATCTGCCAGCTCTGTGCACGGCCCGGGGAGATGGCGAGGAGGAGCGCTTCCCCTTCGGCCCCCAGTTGACGCCTTGGTCAATTCAGCATTACCAACCGGTGCGACGAAGTGAGTCGGGCTATCCCGGCATGGCTGAGGTGGCGCTTATAAGTAGAGATGGTGGCCAATCGCGGTTAGTTGGTGGGTCCAGTCGTTTATCACCTTCGCAGAGGGCCGGCATTAGAGCCGGCATTGGTTGACCCCTTTCTTAACCTACAGGGCCCGTGCCATTCTCAACCTTTTCTAAAAGACTTAAACCCGTGCAAATTCCTATGTATTACTGAAGGCTTGCCATTGGCCTTTGCCAGGTAAAAGTAAATGCTGCTTTTTGCTCAGAAAGCAGGATAAAAGCTATCCAAGGAAGTTAAGGAGCCCTCGCTTCTCCTTTTTAGAAAACAGACCCTGTGAAGATTGGAGTTTGCTACAACTGCTTGTGGGCAGCTGTGCAACTATCAGGCTGGGTTCCCCTTTTCTGTTGTTTTTACATACATAACCATTTCAGGCCTATTCAGCCTGGCTTGCCCCATCATATTTGTGTGTGTGCTGTTGTGCTGATTTTTCAAAGGGGTAAGCAGGTAGATTACAAATCCTTCCCAATACTATGTTTCCTCTGTCTACTTACTTTCTTGTGAGGAAAAGGGCAATGGGCAGGCAGAGACCATCCAGCATAGTTGACAAGAATGAATGGGCAAAACTTCCTTCTTGGCAGAGGAAATAAAAAGGACTCCAAACCTCAAGAGCGGAAAAGTCTTTTTTGCTGGTTGTGAAGAAAGTGGGGTGGGGGGCGCTTGAAAAGTAGCACCTGGTGTTTCCTTCAAATCTGTTTCCCACATCACATCCTCTTTTCTCATTCCTCATCACCACTTGCTCTATCCGGCTGCTGAGAGGTCTTGACTTTCTACCTGATTATACCCTGGAATAGCGATAGCCACCCATAGTAGCACATTGCAAATAAAGTGAATTTCCCGACTTGCTCCAATCAACACCTCCATTTGCCTGAAAGGAAAAAAAACCCCACAATGTCTCCATGCTTTCACAGAAGGCAATCCAATTTAGCAGGATCAGTAATCGTAGCATTCTCGTGATATAAAAATGCTTGGAGACACCTGGGAATAAATGTCCCATCCCGGGGGAATCCCTGCTTTTGGTCCTTTGTTGTAAGATATGGAGCAGCACAATAGCTGGAAACCCTGCAGCATCAGAGAGGGGGAATGAAGCCTAAAGCCTCTTCTGAGCCCATTTTAACACTTGTTGACCTTGTAGTTTTGTTGGAAGGAGTTTGCCATTGTCTTTTTTTTCCCCCCAAGTTCCCTCTCTAGCCTACAGGAAGCCTTTTATCTAAGTTATGATCAAGTCCAATTCTGCTTAATTCATGAGTCACAATACCGAGGGGAAATTGCTGGTCAGCTGCTCCTATAATTCTTCATTTATTTATTTATTTTAAACATCACAACAGAATTAGCAACATTTTTGGTCTTTCTTATTCGATTGCTAATTCTGGGCTTTCAGGTTAGATTCTTTTCAGACTTTCTGGCCAGGATAAAAGATGCTTTCAAGGTAAAAGGGCTACTGTCAAATAAAATGTAAAGAGCCCTTGAACTGAACTCAATTTGTGACCAACCAACAAGAGACCATTTGCTGTTGTCTTCTGTTAGCCAAAACCATAGAATTCCTACACGATCCCCATCCAAGTAGGGATCAGGGGCACCCCTGCTTAACTTCTGAATTGTACTAATCAAGTACTAAATGCTTTTCCTCTAAAGATGCTCATTGTTGGAGATAATGAGAAGATGCTGAAGATCTTTGCAATGATATTTTGCAGACAATAAATTGGAGAGTGCTTTCTATTCTTTTGTCTGAAGGATATTTCTTTAACAATGCTGCACCCAGTATTGGCTTCAGGCAGTTTTATATTCAGCTGCTTTACTATGGAGTTTTGGTTGGGATCGAGGAAGACGAAGGGGCAGAAAACAGTATTTCATAGCTGCTCAGAGACAGTCTTTGGCTTGGTAGAGTTAGGCTTTTTTCATCTAGAAATTCCCTAGGACACAATGGCGCTGCTTTGAAATTCACAACACAACAGGGAATACTTCCCGGCTACTTTTGTTGTTGCCATTTTCTGAGTTCCTTTAGAGTTGTCATGACCTTCCTCATCTACTGTCATCATTGCAATTCCAAACTAACCAGCATTAGGAAAAGCAAAACTGTATTTTTAATCCTTTAAAAGGAGATTTCTAGGCTTGAATGCTGCTTCTTCGCTGCCTCCTTTAAAATGGCCCCAGGGGACCCACACTGGCAACTCAGCTAGGAATTTCAGTCCATCCCTGTTCTGAAGAGGGCCAGATTCCATGAGGCTGGCTTAGATATGGTTCTGTTGCACACGGGAATATTCCAGCATTTTCAGTCCATCAGTTACCTGTCTGCACCTGCACTACTGTATATTTGGGTTCACAGATCATCATATTTGGTGGTTTATTTGGTTTCACTTAGTACAAAATATATCTCGAGCCATTTGTGAACTCTTTTGTGGCTCAAAATCATGTATGAGTCATGTATGGGTTAATCAGTTAGTTTGACAAGCCATTATTTTTTATTTGCAATTATAAAGCTGCTTATAATAAGAAATATTATAATAATACATTGCACAAAATAGCTTCTTCATCATAACACATTGCAAAAAATAGTGTTTATATTTCACAATCCTATAATAAGCTGATTCATTTTAAACATCCTGAATATTCAAAATCAATATTCATTTTGTCGTTTATGAAAAAGAAAAAAAAATCCTGCAAATCACAATTATGATTCCTTACGTTAAAATGTTAAGCTTAAACTATAATCGTTGATTAGGAATTGCCACATTGCATCATCCAATGGCTTGCCTAAATCTGACTCCCAAACTTGTAAGCCTACCTCCGACTATTTCCTTGCAACAAGTAGCCATTAATTTTTTAATATCTTTGGATTGTACAAAATAATTTCTTGAAATCGGACTGCGATTTAGTGAGTGGGGTCTGAAAGCTGCTTTCTCCCCAATCAATCCTTCCCAGTTTGAATTGTCCCAATATGTTGGATATCTAATTCTCATATTTTAGATCTAGTGGTAATGCTAACTGGGGCTTCTGAAAACTGAACCCAGGCGAGCTCCACCTCACAATCAGGAGGCTGTGAGTTCGATACTAGGTAGAGACTGATATTTGGAATAGACTCTCCTGCTCGAGCAGAGGGTTGGACTAGATGACTTCCAAGGTTTCTTCCAACTCTGTTATTTCTGACTTCCATGAGAGAAAGATTGGAGAAGTCTTCCTGGGATTGAGTCAGGATGCCAGCAAATCAACTCACCCCATCCTTAAAAGGGAAACAATACTTTCCAAGCTACCTAATCCCTGATACTCAGACTAAGTAGCAGTGAACAGGGACAATTTCAACTGGGAGAAAAAAATTAAAGAGAGAGAGAAAAAACCCCCAACCATGTGGAATTTTATACTGGATCATCTATGGCTTTGCACACCTCTTTTGGCACTATAATTTCAAATTGTGATTGAAATGAATGTGATTATATTTTACTTTATTGTGATATTCTCAGCTGTCAATCCTGGTTT
This sequence comes from Psammodynastes pulverulentus, assembly GCA_025802295.1. Lineage (NCBI taxonomy): Eukaryota > Metazoa > Chordata > Lepidosauria > Squamata > Psammodynastidae > Psammodynastes > Psammodynastes pulverulentus. Next base: position 3,605,233 of record JAOYMU010000098.1, read on the forward strand.
TCTTATATTTGTTCTGCATAAATCATTCTGCCGTTCTGAGTTGGCAGAAGACTTGGGAACTGACTGCCTTTTCCCTTTTATTTTTTTTAAAGAAAACAATATGTCCATTTTTTAAAGAAGGATCATTCTTCTCATTTTTGCTACCTACCCAAAGTCTTTAGAAGCAGCATGGTTTTTACAGAGAAATTTTACCATATTTAGAGAAAGCATATACTTAAGTCAAGATTCCTCAAGCTTAGCCCCTCCGATGGTATGCAATTTCAGAATTCCCCAGAAAAATATCTGAAAGCCAAGAGAATGTGCAGCTCTTCCAGAAAATAGCCATGCTTATCCTTTAGCAACTGTGTATAAGGTTTTAAACATTAAATATGGAATGGAGGGAAGGAAAAGATTTAGAAATTGAAGTTTCATCTTTTGCTCCCTTAGCAGTCCAGATCTGGATTCTGCTACTCCTCCCACTCCGTCTGCTGATTCCTTTTAAAAAGCCATTTGCACAAATGCTCTTTGTGAGAAAGGTATTTTACTAGCTTGGTGCAGTTCATTCCCAGGCTCTAGAGCAACATGAAATCAATTCTCACATAAAATAAAATATATAAGCATTAAAGTATGCACAATTTAAGCCAAGAGGGTGACTGCAACTCCAGATCAAAGTCCTATACACTTATGGCTGCCCTTGTGACTTTTTTTTAACAACAATGCTCCCATCCTTCCCTATTTTCTTTCCTAAAACTTAGAGCCGATACATAACTGTTCAACTAAGAAAACATTCAGATTTATTAGGGGGAGCCTGTATTTTCATTCACCCACCCTCAACGGCATTTGCTGTTCAAAAGGGAGCCTTTTATTTTAAAAGTGCTTGGAAAAAAGAATTGCTCGATATCACATTATAATGTTCCAGACTGCCCACACTTTCAGTGCTTTTCAAACATAAATAATACATTTTAGATGGAGAGTGGGCCCTGTGATGGGATAGCTTCCATTGCCATAGAAAAGGGTGGGGAGAAGGGGGGGAAAAAGCACTTGGAAAAGACTGCATTATTTATGGGCAGCTCTTCCTGTCTTCAGACCTATCCCAGAGGCCTTGTCAAAGGCCATTGTGCACAAAAGAAGAATAATCTTTTCCTTTATAGGATATTCCCTCACACAATTAGATGGTGCTACTTCTTCCCCTTGTAATGTATGAGGTATTCAGACGGTGGCCTTGCCTTAGCTACTCTTCCTGACAGTTTTGCAAATCTGAGTGTTGACAGGTCGCAAAGCTGCAGTGGGCTTTCAGCTTTCTGCATACTTGGAAGGAACGCAATGAAAGGCCCTGCTAACCAGGAACAGTCCAATTTGGACTGCAGACCAAGGCAGTCGGCAAAAGAATCTTCCATCCACGTGGAGCTCTTCAGACTGAGTGGATCCTCCATCCAGCAGATGGGGATAACAGGTTCAACTGATACCTCTTAAATCCACGATGTGCGGAGAAGGCTGATCTATCTGATATCAGGGGTTTCAGAGAAAGGGACAAAACTCACACATGGGACATTATTCCAACCCTTAAAAATGTTTTGAACTCCAGAAAAATTAAGGGATTGCCCATTTTTGGTTTTGAGTGAAGGACTTTCTGCCTTTTAATGGAATCTGTTCTCTCTGCAAAAAGTGCTTTTGGGAAAAAAATCATAATAAAATGAAATACTTGGGATGGAAACCTTATAATTGTAGGACTGCCAGGTCCATGTTTTGCTGTTTTAAAATATCCATATAAAAAGATGGAAAGCAGCCTCTGCTTCTGCCTATATTTCCCCCCAGACTTGAGATCTGACTACTACATGGCATGTCTGGACTTGACTGAGGTGAGTTGGAGTTGTTCGCACTGCAAGAGGTTATTTAAAATACAACAAGCTACAACACAGACTATAGCACTTTTTGATGGTAAGACTTCTTGAAGAGGCTCTGTGAAGGGTTTAGGTAAGCCTGCATCCTAACTCTGTGGCAGGAGCTATCCTAAATGAGCAGCAATTATGTCATAGCATTGTAGTCCTCAGTCTAAAATCTAACGCATTGGGTTGTGATTGCAGATCTTCTGCCTTTATGAACAGCCATTTATTCATTAAGGGTTAGCTGAGCATCAGTTGATCTCTGGGCTAGCATTCTCCAAACAGGTGTCTTTCGGCTGGTTCAACTTATTTAGAGAGCAATAATTGAAAATGGTGGCCCATTGCTTGATGCTTAGTTGCTACTCCCATAAAGTAGATTCTAATTAAAAAAACGTGGAAGAAGACACTGCATCAGAATGTCATCCCCACCCCCCAACATTCCATCTGCCCACAGCAGGATGCAATCCTAAAATCTGCAGACCGGATTGGAGATTGAGGAGGTCCTAACTATGGAATTCTCTTGACACAAAGCCAAAATGCCTGAGAACTGGAAAATAAATTATGAGTGTGATTCTGGGCTCCATTAGAGGCAAGCAGCTCTTCTTTGGAAGTAGGGGCAGCAGGCGCTGCCTGCTCATTTCACAGGGTGCACCTTTTATTTTCAGTTGATTGTGCCCTGTCTTAAATCAGACGGTGCATTGGTAATAGAATCAATAAAGAGGAAGTCACAGGCAGGGATATGATGGGAAATTATACTGGAACGAGAACATTGTGTAACTTTGAAGAGGCTGTGGTTTTGCAACTTTCTTTGTGCTCCTCGCCTCATCTAGCTCAAATATCACAGAGGTTTTGGTTCAGAAAGTTTCTAATTTAGCTGAATCAATGAAAGCAAACTCAGTGCCTTCTCCAGCATGGCTCCCATTGATAGCCTCATCTGGAGCACTTCAGAAACACGGACGTTCTCACAATGCATGGCAGCCTGTTCAACAGACTGCTGTCCTGGTACACAAGCTTTGCTCAACCCAATAGGGGGGGGGGACAGTTGAGAAAGCATTTTTCTGTCCCAGGTTGTGCCATGCCTGGGTTGATGCTACAGGAGGACACATCTCTGTACAGACTGAACTAGAAGCAGCCGCAGCCGCAGCCTCAGCCGCAGGGAGAGAGAAGCCTTGGAGGAAACATTCAAGCTGGTAAATGTGTTGAACCCTCTGAGCCGCACCCAGCTAGGAAGCGAATTTCCGGAGCTGCCACACAGCCTTGGTGCTTTTGAAGCCTCTATTTTTAGGGTTGCTTTTAACTGATCAGGAATATGCTGCTTGCCCTTGACCCACTATCCGGTTAGGCTGAAGTGGTGGGCCGAGAGAGGCAGGGCCACCTCCCCAATTCCTGTGCTAGCCTCCCACAGTCTTGGGAGACAAATTCACAAGGGAAGAAGGGACAGAGGAGCAAATGCTCACCTTCCCTCTTCTGCAGAGGAACTGGGCATAGGAGCAGTACTGGCATAATATCTCAACGCCTGAACCTGTCCCACTTCAGGTGAGTTTCATTTCACTTACTAACCTCTCCTGCTATGTTATTTAGCATTATTGCTAAGGAACAAGGAGGGTTGAGGAAGCCCTCTTGAGAGACCTTCCCCCCCCCTCTTCTTTGATGATTCTCTCCTGTGGAACCCCCCAACACACACACACCGCTATTTTCTGTATTTCCAAGTGGTCTTTACTGCAGGCAGTTGGCTCAGCATTGACGTTCCTCTCAAGAATAGCAAGGAGACGCTAATTTCCTTACAGTGTTCCCTCTCGCAGGATTTTTGTGGAACATGACAATGTGGGCCATCTTGTCTAAACTGCATGGATGTAACAATGATGTCCAACTTGCTAAAATATATGTTTGTCCCATTGAATTCCTCAAGATGTACAACACTTGGTATTTAGAGAGAGGTGGAGGGTACGCAAGGTGCAAAACTTTTTCTCCCCCAAAGTTTGGGAATTACAGAACAATAGTAATTTCCAGACCATGCTGCACACTGATGAAGTGGTCTTTCTGTTAGATTTGGGTATAGAGAGGCAGGACTCGAGGTGTGCGGGTAACTTCTTTTATTGCAATTCCAACATAACACA
>JAOYMU010000098.1:3613153-3623315 GCA_025802295.1 Psammodynastes pulverulentus
TTCTAGAGTCTCAACATCTTTTTTATAGTGTGGTGACCAGAACTGGATGCAGTACTCTAGGTGTGGTCTTACTAAGGCTTACTAAGGTTTACATAATGGCTGCCAAGACTTCACTCAGTCTGGGAACCAACTCTTGCAGATCCGTCACACACGCAAACCGAAGAGTTGATCAATTTGAATGTGACTTTCTGCCGTTATCATCATTCCACCTTCACCTGAAAAGAAATAGAAAACTGGGCCAAGGTGGGGGCTGTTCTACTGGCAGAACGCTGCTGAGAGGACTTCCGGTTTTCAGAGATGGCCTGAGGAAGCTCTCCCTGCTAGTTTATTAGCGCTACTGCTTTTTCCAGTTTTCCACAGTGGGCTCACTTCCTTTGTGGAACTGAGAGCCCATCTCTGCTTTTCTCCCATTGCCCAATATGTAATTTAGTCTCCCTCCAACAAGTCCAAACTGCTCTGACAGTAACTTTTTCAGCCATTGTAAGGTGAATCAGCCCATATTTACCCACATATGCATACGCACCCTTTCAGGTTAGTGTGACTTCCAGGGAGTGGTGGGTGTTGTTTCATGAAGTGCATCCCAGGTCAAGGTCTATCAACATCCGTTTCTAATATGACTTGTACCTTTGTGGCCTTCTTGAATCTAGTGCTATCCAACAGCAACCAATCAGACCAGTTTAGTATATGTAGCTGTTTCTTAAAGAACTACCCCATGTGAATCCAGAGTCGAGAGAACCAAGAACAGGAAGGAGACAGAACCCTTTTCTGTGATGTGGTGGTTTGGGTTAAAACTGTCCCATCTGCTCTCATTAATGGGACTCCCCACAGCCCACCCCACTATTGGTTTAAATAACAGCAGGTCATTGTTGTCTAGACGGCTGTATAGAGTGCTGAATTCCCTTCTAACCACCTGATGCTTATCCTGATTCCCTAAACCCCAACTGTATTAGCTGCACAAAGTGTTAAAAGAAAAGTCAGTGACAGGAAAACTTTTAGTGTAATCTGGAACTTTATATAGTTGCCTAAAAGTACACAACTTTCTTGCAGCAAAGATGTAAAGTGATTTTCAAATGTGTATCCAGATAGGAATGTTGTTGAAGAAACTTGGGAGTCTGCAAAATGGCCTTTCCCATTGGTTGATGTCCCAGACATCAGGGTGGTTTCTCTGGGATGAGAGATAGCCAGTCTGTCTGGGTATCTCAGATCTCTTTCCTTTTTACAGGTGGCAGACTGTTTTGCAAGCTACAAGACAGACACCCATCCTCTCCTAATCTCATTTTTCCCCTCTTTCTCTAGTGGTGCCAATGGTGTCCCCCAGCTTCTCCTTCCTCCTGCTGCTGCTGCTGCTGCTTGCTGGGGTTCCTGGTGATGTGATTTTACCTTGATGTTCAGAATCACATTGCCAGGGATTTCCAACTGTTGGCAAGCCCCTCCACCTGGATGGAAACTCCATAAACTGAGGCTCCAGATGTCACTTGCCAAGGGGAGTCAACCTGGAGCATGCAAGGAGTCACGTCAAGCCACCAGCTGCAGAGACAAGCGCATGTGTGTACAGGAAAATACTTGGGCAGGGAGGAGGGAATTCCTCAGACTGCATAGGGTAGGGCTTAGCTCACTTGTGAACAGCGTTTGGTTCAGCCATGTTCACAGTGGCTAAGTTCCGCCTCTTGGAGTCCATTCTCTCCTCTGCGCACTCAGTCCTACTTCGGTAAGAGGGGATCCCAGGAGGACCAACTGAGCAGAAAGGAAAACACAGACAAGGTCCTTCTCCAAGATTCAAAATGGCCAAGAGTTCCTGCTTGGTTACAGCGAAGAGAGAGATTGGACGCAGGATACCCAGGTCCTGCTTCCTCCATAGGGGCCCAAGCCTCCCGTGCCTACTGAGCTGATACTCAGTTGTTTTGAAAAAACTGGCTCAGTTCAGCAGGAACAGGAGTCCTGCCCAGGTTTCACCAGGAGCCCAACATTTGGACCAGCACGGGTCTTTCTCCCCCCCCACCTGCCCAGGCCTTCCGTGCAACTGGGACTGGGGGGGGGGGGTTTGTCTCCATACTTAAATAACTCAAGAGATGGCCCCGTCTTCCACAGCCTATATTGGACTGGACTGCCTGCGTTTTTTCCTCTATCACAGCCTAGCAAGAGGGGAGGGGGAGGCAGAGAATGGAGTCTTTTCTCCAAAGCTCTGGAAGAATGAGAGTGGGGGGAATATAGGGGAGCTGGAAAATCTCCCACATCACACCTTCCCTTGCAAATCCTGACTTCTGTGCTTTCTTCGGGTAATTCAAAACGTGTGCACAGTACGGTATTGTAAATAAAGAATAGTGGACAAATTCACTTCTTGCTGTGAGCTTTTCACTTCTATCTGTGAAATAAAAGATGAAAGTGGAGGATCAGAAAGTGTGAATCTGTTGTTCTAATATAATTTGTAAGGGGTGGATTGGATTTGAATCTAAACACATATAGTGACTTTGCTGGGTATATATCTATAGAGTAATCTGCTACAGCAGAATCTCCAAGGTTTGGCTGCCAGAAAGGAATACATGGTTAGTTTTCAGCATATGGAATGGTAAATAGTTGGAAATCATGTTTGAGCAGGAGCTTTGGAGAATTTAGAGAATTCAGAGTCCACTGGGAATTTTTCTGCTGTGTTAAATGCACAGCAACAAACCAAGTAAAAAGTGGGCAACTGTAAATGTTGCCACATTTAGATTTGCTGCGCCATTTAAACAGACCTGTTGGCAATGGCTATGATCCCTTTGCTGTGATAAGTGTCACCTGTCACTTTCTCAAAGCTGACTACAGTTCACAGCACGCCACAGTTTCTAGCTGACCTTGATGGATTTCCCCAAAGCTAAGCAGGGACACTACCAAGAAGTCCTAAAAGAAACCAAATGCTTTCTTGTTATCAAGAAAACAAGACACGGATGTCCATGGAAGTTCCACCCAACTCAAATGGTTTCAGTTTTTTATAGGTGGTGACCAGACTCCTTCATTTCCTCATTGGGGAAGCAAAAGTCATTGTTCAGGAGAAAGCAAGATCTCCTTCCCAGAAACCCAGAGGGATCTGCAGGGCCTACAGCGAAAAATCCCCCTTCCATCCTACAGCCACCCCATGCTCTTCCGCTGCAAGTCCAGGCTTCATCGGCAATTAAAGGATTAGCAGGGAGGAGTCGTGCCAAAGATCCCACCCCTCTGAGTCATATCACTCTACCCAGGAGGCCCTGGATCCACACCCCTGCCTGTAGGTGAGAATGGTGGTGATGCTGGAATGGGAATGCAGAAACGGATCTGTTGGGGAGCCAGGTGCCTTTCTTTCCTCCACACGTGGCCCACGTTTGGGGCCAAAGCATTAAGTAGCAGGCCAGGGTGGAATGACGGTGGGCTGGGGAACTTTAAAAATAAAAACTCGGTGGGAGGAGGTTGGCCTGCCTGTTGAGATCAGCTTTCAGCCAGCCTAAACATTGGACAAGTGGCCTGATATGAAGTGGGACGATGGTGGGGAGTTATTTTTCTTGTTGAAATCACAGCACAAGGAAACCTTGCTTTATTCAACTATCATGGTTCTTTATCCCAATTCCCTCCAATCATGCCTTCTGGTATTTTGGGAATGAATGAAAAGTGGCTATTTCCTGCTCACATGGACCCCAGGGAAACAGATTGGGAAAAGCTTTAAATCCATGGGGGTGGGGTGGGGGAAGCATGTGTATATGCACATGGACAACATGCTTTCAAATCAGCCTTGACTCCTGGGGACTATCTAGGCAAGATTTCATGGTTTGCCGTTGCCTCCTTCCCAGGGCTGAGAAAAAGTGACTGGCCCAACTTGTCACCCAGCTGGCTTTGTGTTTAAGATGGGACGAGAATACAGGGTCTCCCGGTTTCTAGCCTGGTGTCTTCACCACTACTTCAAACTGGCTCTCCGGCTTCAGAAATCAGAGGCTCCCAGACCATCTCCCTGGAATTTTGCAGAAGTTTCAGACAAAACATCTTCCACTTGGGAGTCTTCCTTTGCTGTTCACCCAACAACAACAAAAAATCTGCTGAAGGGGAAAAGAAACTCAAGCACATCAGGATGATTTCCATGGCAGATTAACCCCTTGATCCTGAAAGGAGGTGTGTGAAAAATTCTTCTGCAGGAGAAACCAGGATGGAAATGTTTTAAGATGTCTTGCCCCTGTGGTCCAACTTTTAAGATAGCTTTCCCTAATCAGAGGTGTTGTGAATACAAACTCCCAGACCTTTTGTCAAAGCATCCTGGACTCCCGGGCACATACTTGTCTCTCATGATGTGGACAGCAGGCTGACCCTGTTTAGCAGTTGTAATTCCATGGGGAGGGAGGACAGGCATCCGCCCAGCAGCTGATACAACACCCCTCCTCCAGAATGTTTGTCTGTTCGGAGTCCTTTGATGTATGCCTCGTCTATAAATAGGCCTGCAGAAAATGGAGCTATCCTAGTGTAAGCAGTCCCCCCCCACCCCCTCCTCCAAACTGAATCTTCTGTATGCTTTCACTACAGCAGTCGGAGCAGAAATCTACCAGAACATGGGGAGGTGGAGGGAAGACAAAATGGGGCTTTTGACAGAAGGGGCTGAAGCTCAGGGCAGAACAGGATCTGGGAGTTTGAGGAGTTTCACAGCTTCAGGAAGGAAATCTCTGCTCCAAAGGCTGTCTTTCCTTCAGGACGGAAGATGGCTGTCTGGAGCGAAGTCCATCTAGAAGAACGGCATTAAACTCCCAATGATACTTTACTACCAAAAAGCCAGAGGGAAATCAGGCACTTTGCATTCCTCTTGGAGCACTCTTTCCTTCCATACAATTTCTAGGCTGACCTGAGTGCCTCGTGATCAAAACAGGTCCTGGGATGATGCCCGGCATTCAAATTAAATGCTGGCTTGGACAGTTCAGCCTTAGGCCAAGGACGTGATCCAGGAACACAGGCCAGAAAAGAGCAATTTTGGGGGCATGAGGCTTTGAAGACATATTCAGGGGGCTTCCAGTCAGAGGGATCCCATATATTCTACCCTTTCTCCTAGCTAGTTATTGGTAACGAAATGGAAAGATGAAAAAGGAGGGTTACAATTGGAAGATAAGGTCATCTAGAGCAGTGGCCTCCAAGCTTTTGGGCACCAGGGACCGGTTCCGTGGAGAGCGGTTTCTCCATGGACCAGAGGGGGCTGTGGTTTTGCATGCTGCCTGCATCTCATGCTTGTTTCTGGCATGCTGTGGACCGGGGGTTGGGGACCCCTGATCTAGAGATCTCATAAAATCCCATGAATAAGGAAGGGTAATTGCATGCACAATAAAAACTTGGATGGGTACACATTTTTCTGGGAATCAGATGGCAGCACTGGGGAGCCCAGGCACACTTGGAGAATCTTTCAGCACCCTTTTCCCCGCTATCAATCAGGTTATTAATCAGTTTACTTACAAGGCTTCCGGGGTGGAATACATGAGGCTGGGCTATTTTAACCTACGCTGTTGACACTGCGGAGCAAGAATTGACCCAAGGGCCATTCCAGTTCAACACACAAAGCTCCCTATTTCTCCATAGGTTAAAAAATAAGTCAAAAATAGTCAACATGATCGGACGATTAACTTGGCCCTCTTCTCACCAACAATATATAAACTGTGCACATTCATGTTGATTTCATACCAAGTGTATCCTCCTGGTTTTCTCCAAGGATGTGGAAACTCCTTTGGTCAGGGATGATGGAAATGATCTTTTAGGTAATTCCCTCTCCCCATCCCAAATGCAACTGCCAGGAATGGTATTCTGAAGGGATGAATTGAGAGCAAAGTTTTAGAGCTCAAAGGGCAAGACATCCAAAGCAGGCTTCTACGATAAGCAGCGCCTTTTTAGGAATGATTCATTCCCTGCTAACACCTACACAGACTTACCCCAATATGGACAACTCTGTTGATAGGCCAATGCCTCCTACACAAAGGCCAAGCTAGCCAGTGGACCCTTTGTTGCAAACATTCTTGAGTGGAGACATTTCTGTTATTTATTTAAAATATGTTTATCCCATTTTTTGACTTGCAAGACCCATTGAAAGGAGGGGGGTTGCTTACATCTTTCCATGCAATTTCCCCTTCTGCCTCTTGCCTTTCAAGCTCATTTATAAAGTGAACATCTTTGGAAAGAAGTCAGGAGGATAAAAATTAAGCCCACACCGCACGCTCTCTGCTGCAAACCACTTTCTACCACAAGAGGATGGCAATGGGAAGAGGACCTTACTGACTCTACCCAACAGCTGTGGCATTCTGAGGCACCCAACCTGTATCCACTTCAGTGACACAAAGCCAGAGAGGCCTTGCACTCACAAAGGTTGAGACTCTTCTCCAAAGGGTGGTTTGAGACACCGCTGCCCCCCTGCACAGAAAAGGCAGGACCGAGTATTGCCCTCTCCAGGGAGGCCCAGAGGCCAGGAGCATCGAGAAAGCCCTGGCAACCATCAGCCAACTTAGCCTGATAGGGAAAAAATAGGCTGTGGACGGGGAGGCGGCTGCACTTGTGCTCTAAAGGGGAAATATCCCAGCCTGGTCTGCATCTCTTGCAACAGGAAGGAGCAGCTGCCAAGACTTGCAATCCCCCTCCCCACCCCCTTCTCGGCTCCGGGGCAAAAATGAAGGGAGTCGCCAGCTGGGAGCTAAGGAGGAAAGCGGCCTCCGGAAGCCGAGGTGTTTTCTCCTATCAGTCCGGCTGCTCTGAACCAAAAAGGTTTTTCCTGTCAGAGAGAGATCAAGGGGCCACATCGGAATAGAGAGGTCAGCCACCCTACGGCCGCAGCTGCCCACTGCCCAGGGAATCCGTACTTCTCGACCCAGCCCCGGAGCGACTTCAGTATCCATAACAGTCCACCCACCCATCCCACCTCTACCCCGCCGCCGCCGCCCTTGCGTGCAACTCAGGCTGCCCCGCCCCAGCGGCGGATGAGACGAGCCCAAAGCGTGGGCTGCGGAAGAGCAAAGCGGCTGCTCTGGGACAGCCTCGGGCGAAAGCAGCGCCAGCCGCACGTAGCGCACGGGCTGGGAATTTGTGTGGGAGAGGTGCCCTCTGGCGGGCGATCCCCGCCACTTCCTGCTGCCAAGACACAATGAGCCGCTCTGGCGTCGCCCTGCATCTGGTGTTGTGCGGAATGAGGAGAGGGAGAATTTAACAAGGGGTTGGGGGGGGGGGGAGTCGGACGGGTGGGAAGATTCCTTCTCGCGATGACTCCATGCCCTGCCTAGCGTGGGATCTTCGGGTCGCTTTGTCAAGTTGAGGCAAAACTAAGAAAGCGCGGAGCTCCGGTTCCACGTCGCCTGGCTAGAAAGAAACCAAGCCATTGGCCTGAAATGCCCGTGGCCGTGACAGACGCCCCTCCCTCCTCCGCTTTCTTGGTCGCCTTCGCAGCACCCGAGGCGGGTCCCGGGGTGGCCGAGTGAAGGTGCTTGATTGGAGCCGGCGAAGATTCTTGCCTCCAATCGGAGAAAACGACGGCACAGCATGTTGGGGGAGGACTCGGGAAACCTCCGCAAGCGTTCCCTCAGCTTTTTGAGAATTGCCAGAACCAATCAGCATTAAAGAAAGATCGAGCCCCGTCTGAACAGGGGGTTCCTGGCTAACCCCAGGCCGTTTGGACCTGGGTTTGAGATCGAGCGCCGCGCAATTATATAGCCTGGTTGGGTGTGTGTGTGTCAAATAGCCAGACTATATATAATGTGTATATAAGAAATGTATATATTAATGTAATATACTAAGGACCAAATTGTGTGAAAATCACTTCACAACGTTCACTGTTTTTAATTTTATGCACAATAAACTGTTAAAAACTTTTTTTAAAAAAATACCCAGACTATCTCTTCTAAACCCATGTGCAATTAATTAATTGCTCTTAGAGCCCCAAGTATGCCGCGGATGGGCAGACAGATCACTGGCACAACTAACACACACACCCCATACACCATGCAAATAGACTTTGATGCTGCCTCTGAAGCCCTGATCTGCCTCCTTTTTGTGTGATTTGTTGCTGAATTTCATGACAAGAACAGTCACTAGTTTCCTCTCAAAAGTTTTGCCTTCTGTTCAAGTGATCTAATTAAAAAGACAAAATGGTCCAGGACCCTCAACTTTAGATAGATGGATACATAGATCTGACTCCTCCACCCATTCTAATTTATTAAACAATCATGGAGGGAGTGTGGCTGTATGTGTTTGATGAAGCTCATGAAAGCTTACTCTAATAAAATAGTTGGAAAAAGTGCTACTAGAATTAATTTTTAATTGAGTGGAAGATTGGCTTTGGTCATCATTTTAGAGTACACTACTCTCAGCATGTCCTTTAACTGTTAATATGCCCTTTAACCACAAAGAAGGAAGTGTGCCCTTAACATGGTTTAGCACCACATCCAACATAGTCATACATGCCTTTGGCTGAATACGCTTACCAAATGCATTCCAGGTTTGGATAGCTCATACTAGGGTGAGTTCAAACCTGCAGCCTAGAAATCTAAATGTACAACTTACAAGGAAGTTTATTTATTTATTGAATTTATATTGCAGCCTATTCATCCAAGGCGACTTGAGGTGGCTTACAGAACTAAAAAGACTTTAAAATAATAAAACAATAAAACATTTAAAACAATAAAAAACTAACAAAAAGAATCAAATAAATTAAAAAAGTACAATAAAACCAAAAAATAAAAAATAAATCACCCCCCAACTCCCACGACAGCAGATCTTACGAGCCATTTAATGGGCTCTATCCTACTCTGGGATCCCCAGGCCCACTGGCAGAACCAGGTCTTCAGCGCCTTCCGGAAGAGTGCTAGAATGGGGGCTATTCTGATCTCTGGGGGAATGGTGTTCCAGAGAGTGGGAGCCACCACGGAGAAGGCCCTTCTTCTGGATTCCACCAAGTGTATCTCCCACAGGGGTGGGACTGCAACATTACCTGTCTCCCTACTCTGATGGGTCAGGTAGATTTGAACGGCAAGTTACTACAGGTAGTCCTCAACTTACGACCACAATTGAGTCCAAAATTTATGTTGCTACGTGAGACATTTATCAAGTAAGTTTTGCCCCCTTTACAACCTTTCTTGCCAAAATTGTTAAGTGAATCGTTGCAGTTGTTAAGTTAGTAACACAGTTAAGTGAATCTGGCTTCCCCATTGACTTGCCAAAAGGTCGCAAAAAGGTGATCATATGACCCCAAGACCCTGCAATTGTCATAAATATGAACCAGTCGCCAAGCATCTGGATTTTGATCATGTGACTAGGGGATGCTGCAAAGGTCATGTGTGGAAAATGATCATAAATCACTTTTTGCCATTGTAACTTTGAAAGGTAACTGAACAAACTGTTGTAAGTTGAGGACTATCTTTATAAATTCTTAGATTGGTGCTTTCCTACATGACATGTTCCTCAAGAATTACTGGTCCTGAAACTTTTTATACATCCGCAAGATTGCACTTAGAAGGGAAAAGGAACCACAATATTATCCAATGTATGTATGCTTGACAAATAAAATAAACAAACAAACAATATTCAGGGTTGATGATACCAAGATCAGCAAGAGAAAGTAACATAATTTTGAACAAGATAAATGGAGTTCCAGGCGATGTCATGATTTAATGAATTGAATGAAAACAAGTTCAACTAAGGGTTTAAAATGAATTATTAAAATAAATGCAAAATCATGAGTTGCCATGGGTGAATAGGCGGCGATATAAATCCAATAAAATAAATAAATAAATAATTCATAGAATAAAAACAAATATCAAAACATTAACAGGAAAACAAATACCAAATTGTATGGATTTGTTCTTCAGAGAAGATTACATCTTAAACAAAAATAGCAGAGTGAAAATAAGAATAATGATTTCAGAAATTTCACTCCGGGCAATGATGTAATTTTGAAAACAGAAAATATAATTTCAATTTTAGAATAGAAAAATGCCTTCATGACTCATGAAACTGGATGTAGAGAATGAAAACACAGTCCATGTGTAGGACGGGAATATTTTAGAAGATTAAAATATTATGGTTCAGGCAATTCAACAGACAGGACAAATGAGATTTGAAAATGTTTCTCTAGATATGGGACGAGGGACTTCCGGCTTTCAGCGGCGACGGACGTCTGGTGGGATTTCTCTTGCCCCCAGCGCCCGAATCCAGC
>JAOYMU010000098.1:3661061-3671419 GCA_025802295.1 Psammodynastes pulverulentus
AACAAAAACATAATAATGAATATTTACTGCCTCCACCGAACCCTTGAGACTGACTCACTGAACCCCTGGGGTTCGATCGAACCCAGGTTAAGAACCACTGCTCTAAGGTAAATGAGGCCCAGAGACAGCAAGTGGACCAAAGGCCATTAAGGGAACTTCATAACTGCAGGGATCTCAACCCAGTCCTACCTAAGAATATGAAGCCTGAAGGGTATGTGGATTATCCACAACCTGCCTCAATAAGGCAGTCTTTCTCAAACTGGGCAACTTTGAGAAGCATGGACCAACTTCCAGAATTCCCCAGCCAGGAATGGGTAGCTGGGGAATTCTGGGAGTTGAAGTCCACGCCTCTTAAAGTTGCCCAATTTGAGAAATATTGCCCTACAATAAAGCATATCTCAAAGCTGGGTCCATCAGCTTTGCTTCTGTCGCAAGTTTCACTCCCAAGAAGCGCTTAAACTGAAGCCTCGAGGAAGTAAAGGGGCTTTCTGAAGAGCGGCGTATAGTTTATAGCTGCAACGAGCTTTCAGGCACTCCGTAAATACCGATACGACCCCAATGTCGACTAGGGCTCGGACTGGACTGCTATTCGTCCATCGATTAGGACCGAAATGGTAACATTGCTAACACAGAAGCTTATTACCACCACGGCCACGGCCACAGTGTGCTTCAATAAAACTGAAACATGTACAAGTGAAACCCTGAAGCTCCACGTTACCCTTATCCTACCTAGATTGTGCTTAAGCAGAGTGTATAAAAAGTCCGCTCTTTCTACGAACCAAAAGAAAGACGGGTGACTCTCAGCCTGCTTCCTGTTTATGGACGAAGCAAGGCTAGCGCTACTAGCTCAGCCCCCCGCCGCCTTTTCCCAGCTATACCTCCTTTGCGAGGCCCACGGGCTGCAGGAGCAGCCGCCTTCTTCCCCGCAGCGGCCGGCTTGCGCGCCTTGAATTTCTGCTTGCCCTGAGCCATCGATCCCAAAGAGCTCTCCGCCTCCCGCCCGACTCGTCCGCCGCTCCCCCACCCACGAGAAGCAGAGCCGGAACTGCCCAGGCGCTGCTGGGATAGAAAGCGTCCCTGCCGCCGCCGCCGCCGTGCTTAGCAGTTTAGGCGCAGCCGCGAAGTTGGGAGCTAAAGCTACAGTGCTTTGCATTGATGCTTGCGAAAGCGTTCGCTTTGTGATTGAAGACTTGGAAGGGGGTCACAACTACCAAGCTACCTCGTGGCTAACCCACAAAGGTCATAGGAGGACAATTTGATTGTGGGAGACGTGATTTGCTTCTTTTCCCAGAAGTGTTGCGTTAGATCTCGTGGCTAAAGGACCACGTTATTGCAGTTGTTTTAATTTCCTTGGCCTTGTCACTTCGCCCGGAGAAACGGCAGGTTTATTTTTCACACGAATTGAGTTTCATTTCTGGGCAGCGTCTTTGTTTTCTAGCTGGAAAGTTTTATCACAGCAGCACCATTGGATTTAAGCCCTTTGGCAAGGTTGAAATAATAGTGTCAACACGAATTAACATTGCTATTTATGGAAGTTCTTGTTTTCTGGTCTGACATGATTAATTCCAGGTCTGTACTGATTATTCTAATCCAACAATGGCAAATGCCTCAGTTCTCTATCCCTCTAGAGATAGCTCTTACCTGCAGTGCCGAACTGTTTGCTGATCAAGAAGAAAAAAAAATACTCCTCCCTCAGTCAAGCAGACAAAATCAGTTAGATTTATACCGCTTCTATAAAATGATCAAGTGGCTTATAATTAAGGCAGAGTGCTACTGAAAATGCAGGTGTAACATTTGCAATGTTGAGTTCAATCAAGAGGTCAAAACATTTTTTCCTTGACTTTATAAGACTTCAGGCTGATTGGACAGAGAATGCACCAGGCAGTTCCATTAAAACATGCTATTGGTATCTCCTAAACTTACAACTATGTTTTTTCCAGTGAACGAGGCTTCTTTGCCCAGCTTAAGATCCCTTGAATATGCTAATGTAATGATCCTGATTAATTCCTTTGTCCATAATAAGCATGTGACAGAACTTTTTGAGTTTTCCTTTGTACTGTCAGTATCTGCCAAGATCCAGTTATCAGACATATATGCAATATCTTATCTGATTGACCATCAAACCATGCCAATCTGAATTGCAGCCCTAGCTAGGTTCAGTATTTTATTTGGCTCTTGTGAAGAACATCAGAACTGCTCTTTCAGTTTAGGAGTCTGGCAGGCCTTTTCTGACTTAACAAGTTTTATTAAAAGACATGAACTTTCCTGAATTGCAATTCATTTCATCAGATGCAACTTATAGATAGGCTTTCCAACCATCTTTTTCAGATCTAAATTGTTGTAATCTCTGATTGAATTGAAAATATCTTTAGATGAACTGTAAATGCTTATTTACAAACAATTGGTTTAGAAATTTGTAGGGCTGGCCTTTATAGGTCTACAAGTGTTTTTTTTTAAATTGCTTAGATTTAGCAGGATACTTCCTTTGGATTTTATTGAAAAATATAAATAGGTTTGCATAATAAACAATATTTTATAATAAAAAATTAAATAATTATTTCATTCATAGAAAGCTGCTATAATTTCAGCATGTTTTTTTAGTTGTTTCCAAATAGTCAAGGTGAGGTGGTATCTGTACTATACAGGAAGTTTTTAACCATGGTTTACAAACAGTATCTGAACTGAAGTCAGCATCTGGTTGGCTTGTTGGACCGAGCAGCTAAACAGGATCTAGCTTGATTAGTGCTTGAATGGGAATTTTCAACATATCCCAGACCCCCAGAAGTAAAAAAAAAATTGCCAGAAGGGAAGCATTTCCATATTCCTACTAGAAAAAACACATGGATGTGTTCATTAAGTTACTAGTACAACTCAGCTGCAGAAGGCTCTTCACAAATATGATTATGCTAAAACCAAATAATCTTGCTATGTGAACCCAATTAAGCCATTATGTGAAAATTTTAATATGGTAAATACCAGTGTAACCCAAACAAACAAAAGCTGAAATCAAACAAGTTTATGAAATACTAATCTAGATGGTCCTTCATTTTATCTTTCCCCCTATAAGTTCCTATAATTAATAGCATATAACTGTTATATTCTGAGCACAACAAAGAAAGGCTAAGGAGATAGCACTTTATTTTATGGTACTTGGGACAAAACAATGGGCTTAGGTTTAAATAATTGGGGAACAAGTGCAGATGATATAAGAAAAGACAGCAAAATGTAGTTGGCCATGGAATGTGCTCTTTCTCTCACACAGACTCACAGACATTTCTATTCACATATTCCAACTGCTTCATGTACCAACTGCAAAGAGTACTTTTGTTGTTTGGAGGAAAAAAAAAGGACACTGATTTGCACACCATTTCCGGCCATATTTTCTCTCTATCCATAAACTCAGTTCAAAGTTCAGCTTCTGAACCAGATGCAGAGTCTGAATAATCTGCAACCAGAGAAGCAGCAAAACTAGAGGGAGGGCTCCCCTCAGCCTTTTGGGAGCCGCCTGAAGGCCTAGCGGAAGAGTCAAAGAACATTTCACTTGCTCCATTGTCCTGCCTGTTGACTTGTGCTGGGGCACCAGAGGTGTTACTCTCCCCTTCATTGGAAGTTTGCTTGGTATCCCTGGATTTCCGACACACGACACCCAGGCTGTTCAGAGGTACAAGGGACTTGCTAGATGGAGATTTCCCAACAAATGCCAACTTTTTCAGGGTGTCATTGGTTTTGGAACTTGAGAACCAAGGGCGATCCACAATTTCATTGCGTTTTTGTTTCTGCTTGTCTTCGTAGGCTGAAAAGGAAGAGGAAAGCATGCCACAATGACAGAAAATAGGACTAACAGAGGTCTAGTTATAAAACCCAGCTCACTCTATTAGTATATTTCTGTATTTGGGATATAGGGTGAGCAGTTTTCCCTCTATAAGGAAAATGGAGGAAGATGACAGAAATTCAGCAATATTAAAATTACACTCTCAACAGCAAAGGTATGGAATCAATTTACCAGCAAAATATACAGTATGTCTTGCTAAAAGCAGTATTTATATTACTCTTCTACAATAAAGGAGATTAAGAAGCACTGTTTAGGAAGTGGGGGCAGCAATCCAAACCCACCTCTTAAAAGCAACTCCTTCTACAGTGCAGACAACAAAATGTGACACTGTGTCAAGGACACATTCTTGTATGAGGAAATCCCATCCTTGAGCCCCACATCCTTCCCTCTGCAAAGACCCCTTTACATACAGTCAAGACTCTGGTACTTGAGGAGCGCTGCCAGATGCCGATCTTCTTCAGCTTCCTGCACAAGTGGGATGCTTAAGTTTGCTCTCGCCTGCAAAGCAAGGTCTTTTTTCTCTTCTTCTTGCAGAACTTTCTTCTCTTCCTATTAGAAGGAAAAGAGGATACAAGCAGCACGACGCATCATGAGGCACGCGCACTACTGCCATGAAGCCGAACAGTAAAAACACACACAAAAAAAAGGCATAGTCCAAAGAGAAAACAGGTTTGAAAAATACAAGACAGGAGAAAAGTGATGCCTTTTTAAATACTACCTTCAAAGAACGCAGTTATCCCAAAGAAGCTTAAGGAAATTAAAGTGAGAACAAGTCCACAATTTTAATCCAAGATTTTCCTTTTCAGTCTTTTGCTTGGTTATCTGTAGTTACTACATTATGACTTCCTATATAAAAATTGGTTGTTATATACGTTGCTTATGTAATAGAACAATATAATAGTGTAACATAAAATCCTGCTACCCTGAATTTGAAAATACTTCTATTACAAATGAAGAAAAAGTTCTCTTACAATCCATAGAAAATAAAAATGGGGAGGATTTTTTTAAAGCTTTTGAAAGGAGAAACAGGATAGAGATAAGATGGAAGAATAATGAACACAATTCTTTTTTTAAAAATGAGGTGTACAATCATAATGGGAAATGACAATGTTGAAAGTTTTGTCAGATTTTTTAAAAAGAAAAATGTATTATGACTTGAAATGCAATTGCAGTTCTTCTATTCTGTTTTCATTTGCTGAACTTTAAAAACATCATTCCAGGAATATTCAAAGGAATCTTTCTCCCTTCCTCTACTGTAATTTCCCATCATTTACCCTGAATTTCTGCCGAAGAAGGCTGTTGAGTGCGAAATCATCCTTCCAGGCACTTTGAGCCTCCTGAATATTCTGGAGGGTAGGGAGAGCTCGCTGAAGCTTGCTCTGATCCTGTGTGCCATGCTCCAATCGATACATAGCATCTGTCTCCAGCTTCTGCTTCTCCTCGTGGGCTAAGAATCAGACAAACATATCAAGCCAGGCCCAGCTAAAGGAATGCTCAAGGATGCTACTGGTCCCAAAACTCACCTGTGGCCACTATCTGTTCACTAGCTTCAGCATCCCAGCGCTCTTCCTTACGCCGGGCACCACTGACAATGACATAGTCACAACTGGCAGGATCGGTCTGCATTTCAATGTAGTTGGGGCAAAGGTGGCACTTCATACGGAACCTATAAAGCCAAATGCAATGCAGCAAGAAGGGGAATGAGGACACCAGGTCTGGGGCTATGAATTTCAGAAACCCTAAAAGCCACCCTCCTGCCTTCACGCCAAATACCTTTCTTTTCTCACGCAAGCCTAATGACCCAAAGAGATCTGTTTTTGTTCTGGATTACTGACCACTCAATGTAAAAGAATTCACCAGCCAGAACTCAATTTTTAAAGAAATTGTGGATTTAGGAATGGCCTCAAAGTACCCTCCAGCAGTACCTTGTGACATTTTGATTACTAGATGGATACTGAGCAAGCTTTGGCTCTGGGATGCAGCTTTGTGCTTCTTGTATGTTTTATAGATGTGGACTTATATATCACAAAACAAACCATGCAGAGTTGTATAAGTTAGCTAGGTCATAAGAATTTGCCCTTTCTTGGATTATCATTGAGAAAGTTAGGTGAAAAATGCTAGCACAGAATAATATAGCCTGACCAGCAGTCTTTTCCATCTGCTGGACTGATCCTTTCCAACTGCCCACTAGGGCACTGTCCACCAAACGATCAATGACAATAGTCTCTTCTGTCTTCAGAGCACCCACCTGAAAATAGGAGTGGTGTAATAATTACCGACCTTCTTCTTCTCCGCATTATAGCGAACACCTGCAGAAGCAAGGTAAAGAAAGGACATCTCACCTTTGTATAAGGTGTTTAGGCCACAAACTCTCCTTAGAAACCTGCAGTTACTAACAAGTCATTGTGTTTTAAGCCATCATATCCATTCTTTAAAACATGCCATCATAACAGGCCTTCAGGACCTCTGCCTTGAACAAGTTCAATTTCCTTAAATTTGGAAACATACTGATAGGTCAGACTATAACCCTGAGCTAGCATGCCTCATTCCATGTGGTCCAGAGGACATAGGAAAAATAAGCTTGGCCAGAACAAGTTTCAAGGGAGGCCAAGTCCACAACCCAGAACAGAGTTCAGATCTCCAAGCCCTTGAATTCTAATCTTCCCATTCTAACATTTTACATTTACTATCATGATTATTACTGATTTCTTATTACATAAGCTGGAATGCTACCTAATTCACTCTAAATTAATAGCCGAATTTGGGGGCTTGGGGGATTTTTTTCTGAAGTAATAATTGAAAAGGGATATTTACATTTGAATAATATCAAATCTATAAGCTGAAATGCTGATAAAAAGAGAGGCTTTAGTGATTACAGTGTTCCCATCCGTATTGGCAAACGGCTAAAAATGTTTTTAGAAAGTTTATCCATGAAGATCAATGTGCATTTTACCTAAAAGGCAGTAAAAAGATAACGTGGGAACTGTGTTGTATGTAATAGAATATATACAACAGAACGATGAAAAACAATGTCGCTTTACATTAACTAAATGGTGGTCACACAGTAATAGATTTTTCTCCTGTATGTAACTCCCAATCACTACCTATATGCTGTACTGTTTGAGGGATATATCCACACTTACCCATTCCAATATGATTATGGCAGCCATCACACCAGATATTATAGGGCATCTCAAATCTGGGAAAGAAGTGACATGTTCATGCATGTTGCAGAAACATTCAGGATTTTACTTGGTGGGAGAACAAGCCCTATCAGAATAGAAAAGGTACCACTTCCAATGTTTCCTTGCTATGACTAGGATGTAGTCAACATTTCTTGCCTCCAGCAACCCAAGAGTTCCTGCTCTAAGTACAGACGTGACTAGGTGGCCTTACCTGATGATGAGGATGCCCTGGGAGAGTTTACGAGCTCTTTCCCGCAGTGGATGGCTATTGCGATATTTGTTAAGGGAGCCATGCTGCAAGAGAGATAAAAGTTGGTGTTAAGCTTCTTATACATAGATGGTACACTCATGAATCTTTCCACCTATATCTGGTAAAATTAACAAGCCTCAGTGTTGTTGGCCATGGTATGAGAATAAAAAGAAACAAAAACTTTTTTTTTTTGCTTAACTTCCAACTGAAAATCAACTGTTCCTAAATTTCCCAAAGGTTTTTTTTTCTGGTTTGGACTCAAATACTTGAAATGGCTGCCAATTTGGGAAATCTGCATAATCTGATAATTCCACTTTATCTCCCTACTCACTGATGGCTACAAAATTTGAGGTCATCTCAGAGAACACTTTGGAAATACGTGTCTCTATTGCTTTGAGAATTTTCTATGCAAAGAAATACAATGTTTTAAACAAATAAATAATGCTCCCTTCCTAATTTCTTAACCGGAACTTCTGAGATAACTCTAGAAGGTCTTTATGGTTCTACACATATTAGCAGAGACTGCAGACCAATCAAAAGATTTGGCCAAAGGTTCTGACAGATCTGTACAATACACATTTGTAAATTTTCCTTCAGCCCTTGTTCATAACCATTGGTTATTTCTGACTAACAAGAAGAGACTAGTGTTGCAATTCCAGATATTTCTGAAGGCTGCTGAAGACGTGAACTATTTCAGCCCAACATTTTGTCAGAAAATGATGCTGAGATTTCTTTGATCTCCTTGATCTCCTATCTCAGGAACCTAATGGGGAGAATGCAGCCCTCCTTGTTCCCTTGGACTTCTTAGCTTTCGATAAAATTGATTATGGCATCTTTTTGTACTACTGGCAAGACTGGACTTTGTGGCTCTTTTCTGCAATACATTTTAGTCTTCTTGTCCAGTTCAGTCCAGTAGATAGTATACAGAGAATTAATGTTTGACACCAGAAGGATACTGAAAGAAATCATCCAGATTTCTAGAGATGGAATTGGTTCCATGAATTTGAGATAACATCACATAGGTCTTGCTATCTTTTTGACCTTTTTGCTGGTCAGGAATTTGGGTTAGAAACTTTAATTCTATGAAAAGTAGAATATAATTGAAGTAACAACAACCAGAGGGAAAAAAAAATCTAAGTGCCTAATTTAATTTATGCTCTTTCTGCAGATACCGTAATTCTTTGTCCCAGATCCCCACATATTAGTATTAATTTAGGAAAATAGGCTATAAGAAGGGACATGCTTAGGAGCATTAATCAAATCAGATGTCCTGAAATTAAAATCTCTTTAGTTACTTGCACTTTGGCTGATTAAGGGACAGATCAGAAGCTGAAACAGAAACAGATCAGCTGTTGCTGGCAAGCAGACATCATACTCTTCCTACCTCCTTGTTGACTGTAAAAGCAAATAAGGGAACTATTTTCTATACGAAATAGTTTCTTACAAGAAATAGTACTTGTTCTTACAAAGAGAAATATAATAGCCTCTGAATCATCTTACGCACAACAAAAAAAGCTGAAAAACCCTGAAATTCCTTTTCCACTTCAATTATTTCAGTTGTATTTCAGTTATACAACTATAAATAAAAGCAGAATCCAGAAAGTTTAACCCTTACATATAATTCTATTTTATCTTATTGAAGTCTTTCTGACGCCATTCAAATACTGACCCTGTATTTTAACTTGTAAATTTATCCTGTGTAAGCCCTATTTGTTTAAATTCCTTGTTATGACCCAATATTCCAAACTGTCTCCCCTCCCCACAAATCATGAGTTACTCCAACATTCCAGATGGACCTCTTACCTTGGCTGGATCAAAATCAGGTGGGTAATACTTGTTGACTCCTTTCCTCTCCCCCTGTGAGAAACCAAAGGCAAAGCCATATTGTTTGATAGCAAACTGAGTAGTTTGAAGGGCACATTCTCCAGAATTGAGGTAGGTTAATTTATACAAATGGTACCACCATAGATTCAGTCCCCAAACTACCACCAAATATGAAGCAGCTCTTTAATAGGAAGTATTTTTCATTATTTCATTTATAGTCAAAAGAGGCCAGTCTTCTAGGGACTCATGCAAAGTAAGGACTAGCTCATATTTGGGAGCATAGAACACCATGACGGCTACCAATGCGTTTGTAGCAAAGTCAAATTTCCACAGAGGTCCTGATTGTGAAATAAGATTTCTATGTGGGATTGGATAAATGCTATTAAGTGTAACTATATATGTTGCAAAGGGAGTTGCATCTATTCTCATGAGGTTCAAGAAGAGAAATTGCAGTTGTGGATTTAATACAAAATCCTGCATCCACTTACCATGGTGATAGTGATTTAGTCAGGCAAGAGTGAGAGTCTAGGAGAAAAACCAGATAATGTTATTTCTAGGATTCCCTTGAAATGAAAAAACATCACTTTTGGGAGTACACAAGCCATAGCCAGTTAGTCTCAGTAAAACACCCTGCTGTTGATGCCATAATTCCAATATAGAACATGAAATGAATACACAATACCATGCCTCTGAGCATTGTGAAACATCCTTTAGTTATTGCTTAGCAACAGTCTAAATATGCAACAATGAAGTTTTAAAACATTCTGGTAAAGGTATCACAAAAATTTAACACTATATCTGAATTGATTCATCTCATTTACAGCCATTATTTTATTTTGTTTTTATTCATTAAATTTATTTGCCACCCATTTCACAAGGATTGTTACCAAGATGCCTCTAAAATACTAAAAGCAGGGAATGAAGTTGGCTCTCCTCCCCCATTGGCTTCCAATATTTAAATGTACACTGTTTCTGAATATAACACTTTCCATTAAACTATCCATTAAGCAATCATAGGTTTTTTAAAAAACCTCAACCCTCCAAGAACAATTCTCCATGACCCTGAACAGAACTACCTTTCCAAATTATGTTGGACATTAACTTCTATTATTTGCATAACAATTGAGGATTATGGAATTGATGTCCAACATGCTAGGAGCATTATATTGGTGTTGGAAACGTATACATTGAACTCATATGCTTAATTTTGATGTAGGATGAGGCTTTTACCATAAAAGCCTCATCCTACATCAAAATTAAGCATATG
>JAOYMU010000098.1:3677074-3687465 GCA_025802295.1 Psammodynastes pulverulentus
AAAATGAGGACCCAGATTGTTGGGGGCAATATGCTGACTCTGTAAACTGCTTAGAGAGGACTGTAAAGCACTATAAAAGTCTAAGTACTATGGCTATTGCTTTCCAGCTTGGTGGATAGGTGTGGGGGGGAGAGGGAATGATTCTGTTTGAGCAGCTCGTGCAAATGTGTGTGCCTGTTTCTCATAGGTGGAGCTGCGTGTGTGCGCTCGCCTACCGCTTGCACAGTTCACTTCCAAACGGGCCACAACCCAGTAGTGGGCTGCAGCCTGGGGGTTGGGGACCCTGTGGTAGAATATTCTTCCTGTCTTTCATCACTACTGGAATTGGAGCGGCCTGGACTTATAAACCAGTCAGCGGTTGCAATTCACTGGCTAAGAAGACTTGCTTAAAACTGAAATACCCAATTACCTGATTTAATCTTGAGGAAGTTTATGAGTCATGAATAGTACTACAGGTAGTCCTTGACTTAAGACTGTAATTGAGCCCAAAATTTAAGTTGCTAAGTGAGTTTTGCCCCATTTCACAACCTTTTTTGCCACAATTGTTAAATGAGTCACTGCAGCTATTAAGCAAATCTGGATTTCCCCATTGGCTCTGCTTGTCAGAAAACATATATGAAGGTAACAAGTGGTGATCACATGACCCTGGGATGCTGCACACGTAAATATATGCTAAGTGCTCAAATTTTGCTCATGTGACCATGTGGATGCTGCAACGGTTCTGTGAAAAACGGTCATAACTCACTTTTTTAGTGCTATTGTAACTCTGAACAGTCACTAAACAAATGGTTGTAAATTCTGGATTATTACCAGTACAGTTTGCCCTCAAGTTATGATGGCTGTTGGGACTAGGATTGTCCTCACTAAGTGATGTGGTAATAAAGTGTAACATCATGTGAGCGCATTGCTAAGCAACGGCAACCTAGAAAATCCCAACTGTTGTTGTAACCCCATGACACATGGGTCATTAAGCAGGAAGTGAAAGGAGTCCCAGATGAGGGTTGGGTGAAGCTTCGTGCAGACGGTGTGCAAATTGGAGGGTGCTGCTGTGGACTTTGAGCACAGGGAAGCCAGGGAAAGAGGGTACAGCATGCATGTATGAGTGCAAATACAGGGAAGCCAGGGAAAGATGGTCTAGGGTGCGTTGGTGTGAGGGCACCAAGACACTGTGAGGTATGCATGTTTAAGTCCAGGGCAGGCCAGGAAAGGACGGTGCGAGTGAGTAAAGATGAAGAAGAGCACAATCACACTGAATGAAGAAGGAATGGGACGAGGGGAGTTTTATCCAAGCAAGGATGGATGCTGCAAGTATCTGAATTTCGTTCACATGATCACTGGTGGTGGGGGGAGCACTGCAACTTTGAGGACTGGTTGTAAGTCCCTTCAGTACCATCATAACTTTGGCCAGTTGCTGAACAAATGATTGTAAACTACATACTTGTAGAGTGATTACCTGACAATTCCTTAGACAGAAAATAAACAAAATGACATGCCACTCACAGTGAAAGGACCGAGTTCAAAATGCAGAAGTGTCATGAACATGAGAACAAGGAGTAACCGGCCGCCAAGTTGCATGTACTGCCGTGGTGAGATATCGTCCACAGTAGGAACTCCAGCAAACATAGATTTCCCCTCAGAGCGAGATTCTGCAAGTAACAAAAGCAATCCACCCCCAAGAGCCAAATTCCTACAAACAAGGGGGGGGAGGGGGACACCCAGTATCATTCTTCAGGCCAGAATGGAACTATCAAATGTCACAATTTGTATCAAAATAATATCTGGCACCTAGACTTTCCCTAGAAATCTTTTGTTACTTGCTAACCTTATAATGTGTGAAGGATTTGATGTTTTTTTTTCTATATAGCATACATCACAAGGTAAGATGTATAATGCTGGCCTAGACAGTATAAAGGTTAAGGAGCCCCTGCAGATTTTATTCTGCTAGTTGTTGCTGACTGTAAGCAGCAGTGCTCACAGCTGTCTGAAATCCATTGAGCCAGTGCTGTCTGAAGACATTTCCAAGGTTGTGGGCAGCCTGATGTCACGTGACACCATGCTAGATGGTATTATTGCTAAGAATTCCATTATCACATATTTAATATGTAAATATTCCTTGAAAGCTGGACAAGAAGATCGAGCTCTCTTTTTGTTTCTCCCTGAGTGTTAGATGCCCATTCACTTTGAACTCTGCTGAAGCATTATGGGAATCTACCACTTTCTAACTATAGAAATCCAAGGAGGGAAGAAACACATTCTCTTCTGCAACCACTGACTTAATTTAGCCAAGCAACGGGGAAACTCTTCTATAATGGATGCCTACAAATCCTTGGAAGGATGCTTATTGGGATTCTGATGTTTCTGGATTGCCCTGGCCATTCATTATGATGGCCCTGAGGACTATTGTGTCAAAGGACTCTGGTTAGCAACTCTCCTGCCATCCTGGTTTACAACTGACTCAGACTGATTCACCATAACAGGAAGTAGACAGGGAAACATAACTTTTCACGGGTTTGGTCAATAATCTCCTTAATGTATTCAAGATTTAAAGGTAAAGAAGTTCAGTTGTAGATGCTTTGGGCACTTTATTTCTCAGTGTTGACATTCTTTCACTAGACAAGGGCTGGTAGAAACAAATTTAATTCAAGAATGCTAAATGAAGGATACTGAAACAGAATTTAGTTAGAGCTTTTAGAGGAAATCTTTTGAAGAGCAAAAATCACAAGACAGTTGGATCAAGTTTCACTCAGTTACTGAACTGTGTATCACTAAACTGCTATCTTGGGGCTAGACCAATCCAGCTTTCCCATTCATTTCACAGTAATTTGTTTCTATCACAAGCCTGGCAGTAAAGCTCTTCTCGGGCATAAATTTAAAAACACAAACTTTTTAACATTAATTAAAATTAGCACAATTGCTTGATATGAATACATAGATGGGGAATCTTTGCCAAAATATCCAGGCTGTTTTCCTTGGGAAGACAGAACACATAGTGCCTTAGGGCTTCACTTACCTCATTAAGAACTTGAGGTCCCATAAAATACTGTAGGCAATTGTCTGAGAAAAAAACATGTTGGGAGATAGTAACTATGTGGACACAATTACCATTTTGGCTGAATAGCTATGAACAACTATTGCAGGATTTCATGCATTCGCTTTTGGAATAGGAGCCATTTCTCCTTGTCAAAGTACCACTGTGCATGTTAACTGGACACATTCATACAACGTATGTGATTTAGGCTTGGTTCTTTCATCTTCGGCTGGGGTCTCAGTCAGCCTTGGAATGGCTAATAAACTGCCATCCCCCTATTTTTTCTAAATGATCAGAAGCACAGTAGCTCAATCAAAAGCAGTTGCGAGAGCTACTCCGTAAATAATCCTGCAACAATGGGAGGCAACTGAGTGGGAGATTTCCAATTTGTAGCCATCTTAAATTCAGAGAAGTGATAGCTAAGTATGGCTTAATTCCTCCATTGAGGTTTGAATAGTAGAACCTGGGTTCCCAAACTGCTGGTGCAACACCTTCGCCATTATACTACAGTTCTTTCTTTTTTTAGAAAATATTAATAATTAAAGTGTTAAAATACAAAGAGTATGAAAAATCAAATTAAATGCAAAGAAAGCAGAAAAAAGATGACAGAAAAATACTATTTAAGTTAAAAAATAAATCGTAGTGAGAAAGAAAATATGGATTGCATCTTCCCCTTCTTCCTTTTCGCTGACTTTGTTTAGATATTTGAACTTTATATATATATCAAGCACTATTTTTAGTTTCTGTTTAAATCCTTAAAACAAGGTATTCCAGACATTTAAGTCTGCCTTGCTCTGTAATGTATCTGTAAACATATACTGTGGATATATAATGGCAATTTTGCCATTGCAGTATATTCTCCAATATTAGTATCCCAATCAGAGGTGGGCTGCACATAATGTAACAACCGGTTTGTCTAGTGCAGAACCGAAAATGAGCGCATGCAGCTGCAAACACAAGGCAATTTCATGTGTGCAGCAGCCATGATGAGTAGAGCGGGCAAGGCGCGACAATCAACTGGGTTGCGTGGGCAGGGCGAGCAAGCCAGAGTGTGAGATATATAGTATGGGATAACACCAGGATGGGTGGGTGGACCCAGCTAGTGGTTTGAACTATCAGTACGGGCAAACCGGTCCGAACCAGCAGCAGTCCATCCAATATCATAGCCAAGGTATCTATTTTCCAATATTGTGGTAGGCTTATTCTTGCTGTGGTCAAAATGTATCTTGCTAAATAATTTTTATTTGTGTTTTTAGGATTATGCTTAGTAGAAACACCTGTTTTTACTATTTTTTTCACGCATTTCTTTCTAATACTTTATGAGATTTTTTTGCATGACTATCTTGTTATAAAATGATCTCTTGTATTATGGCATTTCCAACATTTCTGGGTTTTTGTTTTATCTATCTTGGCACTCACTGGCAATGTTATAACCACCTGTAGAATATTTTATACCAATTTTCCCTTAAACTGTAGCTTGGAATAAATTTTAATATTTTCCCATAGCTCTTCCTATTGGTCCATTGTAATAATTTCTCTCAAATTTTGCATCCATTTTATGATAGTTTTTAATTTGTTCTCTCTGTCATATTTCAGCAACAATTTATAAATATATCCCAGTATATGATATTGGTCTTATATAAGCATTCAGTTTTCAGTTAACAGAATTTGAAATGCTTTTCTGGGAAATTTAAAACTAGACTAGACTAGAGACTACAGTGCAAAAAAACCCCACAGTAGTATCACGGTATGAGAACTTCAAAAATGCTATGATAATAATCTGCTAATAATAAAGAGCCTGATGGTGTCCTGAAGATAATGGGATTTATTCAATACTGGTAAATTTTCATGGGACAAAGAACAATGAAGCATAGGAAATAGTAAGCATCATCCTAATGGTACGTGCAGATCAAATATGTGCAAAGTAAGAACAAAATGCTCTGTTCACAAACGCAGCTGCAGGTGGTACCATCTTCAAGACCTGCTTTTTCCAGCTACTGCTATTGTACAAGAGAGCCCTTGTTTTTACCTTACATGTTTGGACTTGGCATACAAACACTGTACCCCATGCTCTCCTTTGCAATCAGTGGCCTCTTATTTTCCACAGCTTAGAAATCTTTTTCTTCTCTTTGAGCAGCGTGCTCCTGAGAAGAGGACTAGCCAAGTTATCTCCAGTTCTTAGCGGCATATTGTTTTGCACAATATTTCTGACATTACCTTATTATTTCTCACATAATAAATCTGTGATGAAAGTAGAACAACTCAGAATAATGTGGTAACAATCACAAAAATCATGAAAAAACATTCTCCCTCCAAAATACCTGTGTAATTTTCAACTTACCTGCATAAAAATAATTCCAAATAGGCCAAAGCATGCATAAGGAACAAACTTTCTTGCTAGGACAAGCACACACCCAGCTGAAAGAAAAAAAAGAGTAAGTTTGGTAACAGGAAACTCATGTTCCATGAAATTAAAATATAGAAACTATCTCTCTCATGGTTCTTTCCAATATTTAGCTTCCAATATTAATATTTTTTGCTTTCAAAAATCTACAAATAATTTATCTTCTCACATTGATTTTGTTTCATATTGACTGTGAACCATCTACAGGTTCACAAGTTACAACACTATCGGGACAGCTTCCATTGCTAAGGGATGGCATGGTTTAGTGATTCACACCTGATTTTACTATGGTTGTTAAGTGAGTCACATGGTTGCCAAGACATTGCAACCATCATAAATACATGAAGGGTTTGTTGATAGCGCACGCGGTGTGCACAGCTCAGGCAAGCCCCAGCCAAAGTGCCTCCCAGCTGTTTTAACAGGAAAATGCGCTCAGCCGCGTCATTTAGCTGAGTGGATAAATGTAAAGGAAGAGCGTGGGCGGGTAGGAGGCCTCAGAAAAACACACAAACGGCGATCGTCGGAGCTACCGCTCACCAGTGCTGCTGGCTCATGCGATTAGCCATGAACTGGCAGAATACCACCACTGAAGTTAATCCACCTTTCTACAATAAGCTTCACGCTGGAACACAAATCTGAGTTCAATTAAAGCAGGGATGTCCAAACTTGTCAACTTTAAGACTTGTGGACTTCAACTCTCTCATCTTTTTAAGTGGGAGAACTTGCACAATTGGTGGCTGACTAAATACTTTTTTGCCTCACTGTATGCCCAGTCCTCAAGGTATGGCCATTGCAGTGCTCCTGCTGTCACATGATCAAAATTCAAGCATTTTGCAGCAGACAGGGTTGTTTAAACTCCATCTGTGTTTCTCCTCCCTCACTTCTGCCCTTTTGGTTGTCCTCCATTCTGATGCCTCCAGTTAACCTTCATCATCTTGCTCCCTCTCCTGACTAACCATACCTGGCCTGGCCCCTTCATGAGGCAGCTGCTGGCCTCATAAGGCCTTCTTCCCAAGTAGGTTTCCTCAGAAGACCTTGGAAGGAAAGCATGGCTAGTAGCAGTGAAGAGCCAGATTGTGTGTGTCTCATCAGCACTGGGAGCAAGAACACTGATGGTCAGCTGGAGTGGCAGAGCACAGGGTGGCAGGGACCTGAGTACAAGATGGCGGCAAGGGTGGCTGCATCTTCATGCTACACTGGGTTGCAGTGGCTGGGGTTTCTCACCACTGCATTGAGCTGTGGTCGCTGCTCTGCTCTTCTGGGGCAGCTGGGGCTTCATGCTTTCCTGCTGTGTGCAGAGTGAGCAAAGGGCAGGTGGGTATGCTTTGTCAATACTGGGCTCATCTCCATACCTCATCAAAGCCCCACAGGACAGATCTCCAGGAATATTTTCAACGTTAACTGCAGAGCCTGCATCAAAAGGGTTCCTTGAGAATCGGCCAGCAGTCTTTGAAAGCTGCTGTTCCTTTCTGAGGCTTTACAGGTGGAGGGAGGCAGTGAGACACATCTGGTGTGTAGAGCCCTGGCAAGCAGACATGGAAATGTGTTGTAGATTGAGGCTGCAGATGGCTGAAGGTCATCTGGGGATGGTCGGGGTAGTTGGCAGAGTAGCCAAAAAGGAAGAAATGGGGGAAGATAGGCAAGTGGGAGTTAATTGAAGCAGAGGCGAGTGCAGCAGGGCAAAAGTAGCCTAAAAATGGCATTATCTTGGCTTAATGACTGCAACCGAGAATACTGGGATTATCATCATTAAACAGTGCCATCATGCAATGTTCAGTCTAAGGACCACTTCACTAAACAATGAAAATTCAATCCAATTAGGGTGGTTAAGCTAGGACTATTTGCATGCATAGTTACAAATTTTCTAGCTAGGATAAGCACACACTAAGTTAAAATGGAAAAAAGTACCTTTGCTAATAGTAAAAGAAATGCACTAAGAAAATAAAATAGAGGTAATTTACAGTATCCCATTTTTTCCTCATGTCCAACATTCTATCCATCACTAGTGTTTTTTGAACATTTTAAATTAATTGGGTAAATATTCTATTACAGTAAAATACTGTAATACATTTTAGCCAACTGGGTTTTTCTGAATGCAGCCTGAAGGCAGGGGGAGGGTAAATTTATTCCTCTAATTAACTGTTATTCCCAGTACAATTTTCCCAAGGCTTCTAATTTCATCCTGTTGTCTCACAAATACAGACATGAAAATTCTCTAGCAATAAGAGAGAATACTCTATAGTTTACATTCAAGAGAGATGTTCTTGGACACAAGCAAAATATATCCTAAAAAAATCAGAAAAACAATTCAAACCTGGCCACAATTTCTGCATCCAATCTGTGGAGGATAGCACCTCACTGTCAGTGTTCTTCCTAAAACCCCCGCAAAGAGGAATTCTTACCCAGCTGTCCACACATATTGATTAACACAAACAGTGTGGCTAAAAGTACACCGCTTCCCCAAGATATGTTGATGTAGTCTCGCTGCTCATTCCATTGGAACCACATCCTGATGCCATCTTCCAAAAATGTGCTGATTAGGCAGAGGTGAGCCAGATGAGGTAGTACATGCTTTGTCACGCGCAAGAACTAGAAGAATAGGGAAGAGGGGAATAGCATTAGAAAGCCATAAGAAGAGAAGTCAATTTTAACAATAAACTTGGTCATGGGATCTTTGGATATTTGAGCATTAAAAAGCAGTTACACTTGCTTAATTTATAGATGCAGAAAATACAGTTTTACTCTTGATGCAAGGTCACTTAGTATTAAGATTAGAAAAAGGTCACAGTACCTGAATTTTCAGACTGCTGAATGAAGCAAACTAAAGCTAAACTACCAACTACTTTTTTTTCCTTATTTCACCCAAATATTTTTTTGTCCCTTCTAATATATGTACTTAAAATGAGGTGATGTAACAGAGTACAAGTGAATAGAAGCAAGATCAAAATCTACTGATGGCATTTGGGCTCATTTTCACATAGCCAGCAAGATGGTGATGATGATGATGATGATGATGATGATGATGATGATGATGATGATGATGATTCTTTATTAAATTTATAATCTACCTGACTGCTAGAGATACTGGATGGTTAAAAATTGTTACAAATACTTAGAATAAGAAACCAACACAAAACAAAAAGGAGCAAAGATTGCAGAGATTTCAAATTTGGATAGATAGAAAGAAAAAAGCAGATCCATCAGAAGCCTGAGTTAGGAGCCAGATCTTAAATATCAGCGGGGTAGAGGTCATTCAAATCTAGAGGGAGAGGGAATTCATTATAGAGTACAGGTGCTGCTACAGAGAAAGTGCATTCTCAGAGTGCCAATAGATGGCATTGTTTAATTGAAGGAACCCAGAGCATCCCAACCCTGTCAGATTGGATCGACCAGGCAGATACTATGGGAGTAAGACCATCTCTCATCTCTATGGATTTTAATCTCCATCAAGTTTAGTGATCACAACTAAAATTGCCAATTAAACAAACAATGCCCTCTGGCTGATTTTTGCTATTTCTTTTTCATCCTGTTTCAGTATTTTGTTCCTACGAAATATGAGTACTAACCTATTGTCTTTATTTAGAGTTAAATGCAATTCTGCATGTTGGTTTATAGTATTGAATTAGTATCTCCAAAGTGTAGTAACTCAGATACAGATTTGTAGTTGTATATGTGGATTAGGTCAGTATATAGGACACAAGATGCAACATATAATTGACTCTAATACTGAGTATTATATTGTTCTTAGATCCAGTTGAGACATGTATATCCAATACAAAAAGCATGTAGGTCCTGGAAGCTTGACCTTTGGAATCGATGTTTCTCTAATTAACAATTAGACTACTTAAGTCTTATTTTCTTTTCATTGCTTTCTAAATCCATTGTTTTCAGATTAGTTGCTTCCAATTACTGATTAACATGGTCGACTCTGTTCTATCAAGGATCTCAAATGTTCTTCAATAATTATCCATCAGGTGAATATGAACTCAGTGCAGAATATAGTTTTAATAGTACTATAAATATCTTTGTGCATGGTATTTGCCATCTGCTTTGGTGAGCAGAAATCATGAAGGATATTTATACTTTAATTCCTTACTCTAATTAATGAACCATTTGTCCTATTTTAGGAAGTCTTTTCTCAAAAAATAATATATTTAGCTGTGCCTTCAAATCAGACAATTTTGTTTTAATCTAGCTGTACTTCTGACTCAAAATAAATTGCTTATTTTGATATTTGTTATTCAGCAAAATCAGACTATATAGACAAAAGAACCAGCATTTACAAATATCTGAATATATAACATTGAGCTAGGAAATAATCAGATTTCAAAGAGGTTGCTCTACTTGATATTTCTTTATTTAAAAATTTGTTTCCCTAAAAACCAATTATCTATTTTAAACAGTGATTCTGCAGGGTCTGATCAAAGGACTGAATACATTCACTTATCTGTGATTTATCTAAAACCGATTATGTAACTTGTGGGTTCCTATCCAGAATCGAGAGAGCAACTATTTTTGCTCAGTTCTTAGTCGGTAGTACTATATTGCTGGTAACATACTTATTCATTGATATGCCTTTTTATTGAGCTTTCAATTGGCTATAAACTAATCTGTATAGTAAGCAAAGGAAACGGCAACATTTATCACTATAATAAAGGCTGAATTCACATAATAGATACAAGGATGCATGTGGGTTTCCATTTGAAATCATACAATTCCTGTACTGATACCTTTGAATTTTTTTTTAAATCCAAGGTTTCAAAGTTGGATCATCCATAATTGCTTTAAAAAAAGAAAATGAAAAAGTAAGAGTTTATATTTTTGGACCATTGAGAATTGTTCTTCTTAACATGTTCATCTATCTCAGGGGTTGGCAACCCGTGGCTCTGGAGCCGCATATGGCTCTTTCATCCCTCTGCTGCGGCTCCCTGTCTCTCAAAATATGCATCACAACTGCCA
>JAOYMU010000098.1:3754070-3778462 GCA_025802295.1 Psammodynastes pulverulentus
GCAAAGACAGAAGGTGACTGGAGAGTGTTCGGTGAGCGTGGGCGGGTCAGGCTCAAAGGAGGATGCCATTTCTAGGGGTCTGGGGAGTGTGTGTGGGGGGGAGGGATGAAGAGGAGGAGGAGGGGGCGTACCTGTGGGGATTATGACCGACAATGCAGTAGCTGAGGCAGATTTGATGACCTTGCCCCCTGTGCGGGAGCTGCGCTTCTCAGCCGTGGCGGCGTCCCCTGAGAGCTGTTGGTGCCGGGCCCGACGCAGCACCAAGTCATTGGTAGCTCTGGGGGCAGATGGGTCCAGCTCTTTGGGGGGCTGTAGCTCACCCGCTTTTGATTTATCGCCTATTGGGGAGGGGAGAGAGAGGGATGATGACTCAAGCCCTAGATCACAGGACCACCCTCAGGGACCCCCACCTCCAAGCAAGAGCCACAGGGCACCACCACATGAACTGCCCCACCATTACCCCCACCCCCACCCCCACAGGGGGGCATTTCGAGGGCTACAGATCCAGCCCCTGTTCTTTGAAGGACCGCTGGCAAATAAACCATAATGCTGCTCATCGAACCCTTCCCACAATATAGCCTTCCTCAATCCGGTGCTGTCCATGTGTGGCTTCAGAATTTCCAGCCAGCATCATCAAAGCATTCTGGGAAATACAATGCAGCAAGTGGCAGGATTCCATAAGAAGTGGAGACTGCGATATGAGCGTGCATGTGCCTGTTTGTGAGCATGTACACCGAGGCCTTATCTGCATCATCATGTAACTCGAAAGGCTTAAGCTTAGGTTTCTGGCCCACATACTAACTAATAGGAGTGTTATGAAAAGGAATGACAAATGATTAGCTGATCCTTTAAACGTTGAAATGTGCTTGCTTTGGAATTGCTATAGCTAAACTCGCAAGAGTGCTCTTCATGAACAGGGCAGTCTCATGGTCTGAAAGAAGGAGCTGTTGCACAACTCGGTTGCCACAGAGTCAGAGCAGTGCAGTTAGATTCTTGGGCTGCTAAACTCTTAGAAACCTTGTCCTTTTTTTTCTGACCTCTTAGAGAGCATGCAAAGGGATGGAGTGTTTATCCTCCTTGGGACCCATTACCAAGGATGTTGTGGTTTGTGCCTCACAACCGTCTCTGTTCCACAAAGGAGCAGAACCACCTCTACGTCGGTTCTCAGGGCATTTGTAAAGCAGAGCTGGAGTTTAATGGGTTGGGAAATCCCAGCTTGCAACCTTCCCTTCAGGGGACTCCAAATTCAGAACAGAAAGTGATGGCAGCTTCCAAAAATCACATCACGTTTGGAGGCACTGTACACTTACAACTCAGCATGTAGAGGAACCAGGTGAGGCCTTAAAAGCCAAGCACAATGGAGAGCAGACTTCCTGCTCAGACAGGAGGCAAAGCTTGTGCTGTGCAGAGTTTCTTACTAAGCATGTTTCCCACATTCAGACATACCTTTCTTGGCAGCAACTTGATGATAACATGTAGTCCCAACCTTTTGTTTATGATATAAAAATCAACTATGCAAAATAAATGGCATTATATTGTAAATAAAATGGTTTGGGAAGGGTACAAAACTAAATTACAAACAGTTATCTGCAAAAGGGAAATAAACATGACTGGGACAAAAATAAAATAAAATGGGTTTAAAGGACACTGTCTTTTTAGGGCTGCTAATATGAAGAGGGTGCTCTCTTACTTCTGCCAGAAGTAAGGCAGCATGAAAGCTTTCATACAGCCATAAATACGCGTACAGTTGTAAAAGGAACAGTCGTGTCACTCAATGCCACTGAAGTTTGAAGTCATCCCTCTCAAAGTTAAGTTAAGACACTTAAGAAAGTGTCTCAAGAGCATTCAAAATCTTCCATCTCTGGGTGTATGTGTGCATGTGAGCACAATTCCTGCCTTAGGCATCACAGTAAAAGGCCAAATTTAATATCCATTGCCACTATTCTGATACGTTGCTTGAACATGCACTTCTTGCAACAGCTGTGCTACCAGGGAGAGTGGGAGGCAGAGTAAAATATGCATTTTCTCAAGCCAAACCCTGTGGCAGGCATTTTGGAAAAATACTATTTCCTCCAAACAGATGCCTACGCTGGGGGGGAAAAATCGTTGATTCCCCACACCTGCTGGCATCTGGGCATTCAGGTTGTAGTATCTAACTGGAAAGTCAACCAGACTCTGAATAGACATTTCAGGTAAATACTGAAATGAAGCCTGGGGGCTTGGAAACAGTCAAAGGTGACTCAACCTACACTATCCAGGTGCTGTGCTATCCAGTACTTCCAGAGAAATGAGATCACTTTGACCAAGAGTGCTACTCCTCCCTAGAGAATGGAAGGGAGAGAGATTTGTGGCCTAGAAAAGAGAAGTGAAAAGAATGATGATGGATCAAAAACTGGTTTAAGCCATAGTGCAGTGATCCTGCAACAAATGTAGGAAACCTTTGGCTTCTTTTCTTAGCCTATCAAAGCCTCAGGTTTTGGTGGGTTTTTTTTGTTTTTTTTGCAAATGGCTACCTACCTTGCCATAGTCTGTACTCACCTGCCTCAGTCTCCACAGGAGCAGGACCCTGTGCAACATCTCCTGCTCCCTCCTTGCCCTCCTTGCCTTCAGACTGAGGGGTGGGTCCTACAGGCCCATTTTCTGCAGGAGCCTTCAACGGTCCCTTGCCGGGAATCTCGTTGTCACTTTCCAATGGCACAGCAAAACGGCTGGTGTCCATCAGGGCTGAGAAACGCCGCCGGGCTCCCAGCGGGGGACTCGAATCACTCTCGGTGTATGATGACTCCGAGGCTGAGAGTTGCTTCCTGTAGGACAGAAGCCACCAAACTGGCTTAGCCTCGATATGTTTGGCCCAAAGGTTGTTATGAAAAGTTCTGCCAGGCTTAACTGAAGTCCACAAGTTTCATCAGGACTGAATCTCAATTTGGTTCTGCCTTAGTCTATGGTAGCAAATTGTAATCAGTGAGGCTGAATCTGAACCCACGAACTCTCCTCCTCCTCCTCCTCCTCCTCCTCCTCCTCCTCCTCCTCTTGGCTGCTTTTAATACTCTAAATCTTTAGAGTGAATAAACAAGACCTTTTAAAATACGACCTTCCCTCTTAATAAACAAATGTAATATTTATTACACCTTATCATTAGATTTTTTTTTTCTTAAAACGCCATCTAGGTTTCATCGGGAGAGAGTTTCTATTTCTACTTGTCAAAAGACATTTTGACTGAGTTATTTTTCCTTTTCAATCAATTTTTTTGAAATAAGAAAACACGGGTACAAATGAAAAGCTGCGCTTTTCACACCTCTCACGTTTCTCTTCCCCTCCCTCCCTCCCTCACACACACACACACAAACTGAGCTGCTGCTGATTATGTTAGCTATATGATCCATATTCTCAGTGCCAAAAGTGTTAGCTTCCACTGCCACATCACCAAGGATTTAAACGTTCAGAAAGAGACCTCCCATCCCTTGTTGCTGAGTAGCAACAGCCAGCTCACCAGATCTCTCAAGGAGACCTTCAAATCCACACCGGTCTTCTCTTTCCCTAGCCACTCTGAATATAATCCCCCTGGCCTGGGAAAAGGGCAATCACTGCAGAACAGCCCAGGTGAGACTCACATTTCTGGAGAGCTTGTGCGCCAGCTCTTGTCCCGAAGCGTGAAGCTGCCGAGGCTTTCCCGTTTGCTAAGTCTGTCGTCCTTGTGTTTGTTGCTCTGATCCCGCTTGGTGACACCTGAAGTCTTTTGCTCATGCTGGGAGAGGTGCTCCATACTGCTGTACACCTGGAATAAAAGGGCAAAGAAGAAGAGGAAAGAGATGGGCTGTACCAGTCTAATGAGAAACATTAGTGGAAAATATGCAATACAATCCAGTCACAGTCGTATTCAAATTCAGCTCCATTCCCAAGATAGGAATAAAAACCCTCTCCCCAACACAAGAGTTAACGATGGGCCTTCGCATCCTCCTTTTGGCCAATTTTCCCACTTTCCAGTCTATCCCAGGTCACCTTTTCCACCTATGAAGGAGGAAGGAAAATCTCAGTAAGAGGTCATGTAAAGCAGTGGCACCCAATCTTTCTGGTTCAGTGGATTGGCGGTGGTTGTGGAGGCAGTGACAGCAGTGGTGGTGGTAGGGAATGGTTTCGCATGTGTAACCTAGATCCCGCACATGTGGGCAAATGAAGCTTTGCGCGCTCACCCAGCACTTGTGTGTCACAGTTCCCAACAGGCTGCAGACCAGTAGGGTCCGCAGACCAGGGGTTGGGGAGCCCTGACATGGAGAATTGGCCAGGGCCAGAGAAATTAAGCTTCTTTCCCCTGATAATCATCTCCTAAAACTGGACTCCCCTTAAGACACAGATTATCTCACCAAACATGGAGGTAGGGAAAACGCACGGCCCCCTATACGTGAGTGAAAAAACATTTCATAGGATTGTGAGACAGCTCTCCCAAGCCATGCTTCCGTATGCTTCTTTGTAACATTGCAACATAAAATATCTACATATTCATGATGTAAATTTCAGACATAACCTGTTTTCATTTCAACCTTGTATAATCTTTTGGACAGGGCAAGCTAATAATAAAAGCAGCAGAAACATCAACCATTTCACAGAATTATTCAAGTGCCTGCACATTTTATCTTCAATCTTGACTTCAGATTTTTGAGGCATTATTTGTTAACTTAAAAAAGATTTAAATATGCACTTTAAAAGCAGAAAAGATTGTCTTGTGAGATGGGTGGCTGTGCAAATATAATAATAAATAAATAAAATTAAAATGCAGATGAATAAGCCAGGATATGAATCTAAGGTATTGTGGCTCAAAGTTGGCTTCCCTATCTTGATTTATTGGAAGCCAGTAACTGTAGTTTCTGGTTTGGATTTACTGGGAAC
Source organism: Psammodynastes pulverulentus (assembly GCA_025802295.1). NCBI lineage: Eukaryota > Metazoa > Chordata > Lepidosauria > Squamata > Psammodynastidae > Psammodynastes > Psammodynastes pulverulentus. The sequence continues at coordinate 3,758,955 of JAOYMU010000098.1, forward strand.
GGTTTGTAACCTGCTCACACATCCCATGGTTCTTACAAAGCAAATAGCAAACTTTGGTTGCCCTCACACTTTTCCTAATTCGGTGATGAATATGAATCTGGCACTCTCCAAGTTGTGCTCTAAACCACTGGATGGGTGACAGAATGCCCATTCCCTGCTCTTTATAGGCATTGGCGCAAAGGTGTTACAAATCAAACTTATTTATTATTAGATTTTAAGCCCATTTTTATTTTGTACAAGGGGCATACATAGTGCTCCCTCCTCTTGTTTTCTCCACAATAGTCAGCTCTGGTTGGAGGATGGGGACAGACTGGCCCAAAGGTCACTCAGCTAGTTTTCATGCCTAAGGGAAGACCAGGATTCAGGGTCTCCTGGTGTTTTGTCCTAACCCTTTATTCTCAACACCAAAGCGGCCCTCAGAAAGAACTGCAACAAGTAAGAGTTTTACCTTGCTGAATCTGGGAGAACAAGATGAAAACTGGCGTATCTCCACTGGTTCATCTTCAGTTGTATCTTCATCATCATAGGAATTAATGTGGTGGTAACGGTCAGAGCGGGCTAAAATGAGAAAGAAGAGCTCATGAGGCTCACAGAAATCCTTCTGGGACTTAGCCGAATAATTTTGCTTTCCTGTGCCCACTACTGAAGTGGCCTTAGGTAAACAAAATCTCAGTGCAGGGTGCTCTTTCCCATGTGCCTGGAAAGAGTTCTCTTTCAATGTCTCATAACTGACTGGACCACAAGAACAATAAAAGTAACATTTCTCCTGTCAGAATCTCACAGATCTTGTTTTCACAAGACAGTCAGCATCAAATATCAGATAGAGAAGCAGAAAGATATTCTTTAAAACTTTTCTGGGAATAGAGGCAGTGACTTTTCACAGTGCCAGAACATTGGCTCTTATTGGAAGACTGGAATATTGGCACTGGTGTCACTGACTGCCAGTTGCTCTCTAGGAAAGCGTTTTTCAAAATTAACAACTTTTACAGGTAGTCCTTGGCTTACAACCAGTTGCTTAACAACCATTCAAAGTTACAACAGACTCAAAAAAATTTGCAACTATCCCCTATGGTCATGTGCAACTGGCTCACATTTATGACAGTCATAAAATCATATTTTGTGATTTTTTTTTCTGCTGTTTTCTGACAAAAACCGCCTATTGGATAAGCCAATTTGGCTTTATGACCACATGATTCATTTAATGATCATTATAAAAATGGTCATAAAATGGAGTCCAGTCACATAGTGACTCATCTTATGATTGCAATGACTAATGAGTAAAATTCTGGATTCAACTGTGGTTGTAAGTCAAGGACTACTGACTGGGGATTCTGAGAGTTGAAGTCCAGACATCTTAATGCTGCCAAGTGGAGAAACACTGTTCTAGGATGTTTTCCTGTCTTTCCTGGAAATATTAGGCAACTATTCTGCTTGGCAAACAAGAATGCTTCTATTAAGCTACATAGCCTTCCACCCCTCGCCCTTATTGTGGTCCTTATGAATATTGCTCATTCATAGCTGCTATTTTATCAAGAGAGGAAACAAAGTCACAAAAAATACTTGAGATCTTTTTCTAAAAGCCGGGCCTTAGATATCGCAGAGTGATGCTGATTTAAAGGTGTATGGCCAGGGACAGCTGGATAACTGTCTTCAGTGGAGTTCCAACTATTAACCAAAATATTTAGGTTGAGGCAGGGAGAGAAAGAAAGGTTAACACTTACTGTCAAAATAGCTGGTGTCTTCTTCAGATTCCAGATGAGGGATGAACTCTGCTTTCTGCCTCAGAAGCCCATTCCAATCCAGTTCTTTGAAAAATGCATGCTGTTTCACTTCATAGGCACCACCTGTGTAGAAAAAGGAAAACAAGGTTTTGCTGTCCTCTACTGGACAAGATCAAAAATCACCCTAAGAAAAATGATTGAGCCAACAGCTACCAACTAGTGCTTAGCTAGGAAATTTGGATCCTGTTGCCTGAGATACTTTATGGAGAGAAAGCAGTGGTGGTTTCCTACCGGTGTTGCTACCGGTTCGCTGAGTCTGTGCGTACGCATCCCTCCCCTTTGCGTGCGCGTGTGCTCCCCCCTCCCTTCCGCTCATGTGTGCACTGATCAGCTGAGAGGACTCTTTGATCCTCTCAGCTGATCGGCAGTTTTTTTAGCCACCGGTTCAGCCAAACCAGCAGCTTTTTAGCTACTGGTTTCACCGAACTGGTGACTAAAAATTAGCTACTGGTTCACCTGAACCGATAGCCATTTTTTTGCTACCAGTTCACCCAAACGGCAGCTTTTTTTGCCACCGGTTTGGCCGAACCAGTGCGAACCAGTAGAAGACCACCTCTGAAAGAAAGGCTGGGGAACTGAGGATGCTCGCTATGACCATAGTTGGTCAACCCTTTGAAGCCTAAGAAGAAAGAAAGCAACCCCACTCCTTATGAGCCGGAATGCTGTACCCATAGCTCCTTCGCTCTCTTGTTTGACCTTACCTGCTCCCAGGCGGAGAAGAGGATTGGTTTGCAGGAGGCAAGAGATCAGATGCTGAGCATCTGAGGGGAGCGCCTCCTCTCCTTCTGGCCACAAGATGTCATCTGAAAGTAAGGAAATAAAGACAGCCTGTTGCAATCTGATAGTGGCGCTTGGGAAAGCAGATCAGGTCGAAGAGGCTCCAGAATAGGAAGGGTTATAAAAATAGATCCTCCTACTGAGGTTGCAACTTAAATGATGTAATTTAAGTATAATATAGGATAGCAAGAGCTGAATTTCAAAATATCGGTTCTACACAATGCTTCCCTCACAATTTCATGTTGCTCTTCACTTCCCCCATTTTATTGCTTTATCTAAAGGAAAACCTCCATTCATGGAAATGCCCATGTGGTCTTCTTGGCAAAAATAAAGAAGTAGTTTGCATTTCCTCTGCCTTTTCGTTTCTTTTTCTTTTTTTGACTTATCAGTTTAGTCTAAAATCCACCTGCAAATTTGGAACAAGTTCTAAAATTAAGTAACCAATGAGCCCCTAAGAGAAACAACGTCTGCCCTACGTACCAGTGATGACCTGGCCAAACAGCTCTTCAGGAGTGTCTCCAAAGAATGGTACACAGCCCACCAGGAATTCATAGAGGATGATGCCCATGGCCCACCAGTCCACTGGCTTCCCGTAACCTTGGCGAAGGATCACCTCAGGTGCAATGTATTCGGGGGTCCCACACACCTGTTAAAATATTTTATTCAGCTGTCAAAAATGCTGATCCAATGAGTGTCAGGTATCTCAATTTTGCAGTGCATGATGTTAATTGGTTTAATTAAGTATGGGAAGCACTATAATTTTCTCTCTTACATATAACACAATTTGACATTGTGGGGTTTTTTTTTCAAGTATAGACGGAACTGATCTGTTAACATGAAGCAGTAAACAAAGCTTTTCTTTAATCATTAAGAAGTCAGTATGCCAAATGGTTAGATTTAAAGTCCATAACAGATATTAAAAAATGAAACAGGTTGCTGTCAGTTGCAATATCAATTTGTATTATCTTGTATTTTGTCTCCCTAGACCTCATTTAAGTAGCATAAGGACTGTGCAATACTTTATAACCTTTCTCTATTACTGCATTTCAAATGAAAATACATAACCTCAGAGTTGGAATAAAAGAAATCAGAAAGGAAAACCTACTATTTATAGATACATTCATAGATTCAGCGTGGCCTAGAAACCAGGAAATGGTGAGTTCTAACCCCATCTTAGGTATCAAAGCCACCTGGGTGACTTTAGGCCAGTCATTCTCTCTCAGACCAACCCACCATGCAGGGCTGTTGTTGTGGGGAAAATAGGAGGAGGAAGGAATATTAGGTATATTTGCCACCTTGAGTTAAGTGGTGCAGTGGTTAGAATGCAGGCTACTACTGCTGAGTGATGGCTGCCAGCAGTTTGGCAGATCGAATCTGACCAGGCTCAACCTTGACTCAGCTTTCCATCCTTCCGAGGTGGTAAAATGGGGACCCAGATTTTTGGGGGAAATATGCTGACTCTGTAAACCACTTGGACAGGCTGGAAAGCACTGTGAAACAGTATATAAATCCAAGTGCTATTGCTACTAATAAAGTAATAAAAATGGGATAAAAATCTAATAAATAAATCAATAATAAAATAATGAACTGCTACTTTCATGCAATTTCTCAACAGCTTTAGCTTTTTGACTATCTGCTTTTTCACATTTAATATATGTGCAGAACCCCATTACAAACAGACTTAAATCAGGGTTCTACCTGTTTGTCTAGAAACTCCCTGGCATCCTTCTCAATATGACCTTCATACAGGTTTGTGGTAAGGCTCATCAGTCCCATCTTGGAAAGACCAAAGTCCGTCAACTTGATATGTCCCATGGAAGTGATAAGTAGGCTGTGGAGAAAGCAGAGGGATAAACATCAGTCAGAACCAATCATAGCCCTTTCCTAAATATAGCTAAAGACAGGCCTGGCCTTTTAACTTCATACTTGTCAGGCTTGAGGTCACGATGGACGATGCCATAGTTATGCAGGTACTCCAGGGCCAAGACAGTCTCAGCAAAGTACATGCGGGCCATTTCTACAGGCAGAGCCCCAATGTTCTTCAACAATGTTGCACAATCCCCACCTGCCAGGAGGAAGGTGAAATGGTTAGGAAGATGGCTAGGATGTTGTTCTATTAGCCAATTACCCTCTCCAGTTCTTTGACTGAAACTTGCAGGCTCCAGAATATAAGAAGTGTGATTCTGGAGACTGTTGTTAGCCTTCTTTATCAGATGCCTATAGGAAACCCACAAACAAAATGAGTACATAGAAGCTTCTTCAAGCATCTCTAGCAGCACCTGATATTCAAACATATTGTAATCAGATGTTATCTAAAAATGGGAGATAACCGTCTTGGTCAGAAGACATGCTAAACTAGAATTTTGGGAGATTCTCAATTATTGGTGCATACTGATTTATTATGGTTTTTTATTATTATGGTAAGCCAAAATTCTAGAGGTCATATTGTTATTGTAAGTAGGTGCTGATAGTCTTATTCTCCATGAATTTGTCCAGTTACAGCCTACCAACAAGTTTAGCTTCCTATCTAAAAAAAAATTGTAACATTTTACAAAAATATGTGTTATCCATTCCTGTATGTTTCTGGGTAGCAAAAATGTCATCGTCAAGAGCATCAAAACTCAAAATAAAAGTTGTGAACCCTATTAAAAAGTAATTTAATAAACAACCTTGACTACAATTGCCTTGCCATAGAACAAGGTGCCTTGGCTATCAGTTGTGAACCTTTTGGAGGCAAGACCTGAAAAAAAAGTCCCACCGAAAACATAGGTCCAATTGCATGGGAGTAGGTGGCTTCCAGGTAACTTAGAACTCCAAGTCTATGCCACATAAGGCCTTGCACACCTGAATAGGCTTTTAAAGCTATCAACGTTAACATCCATAGCTTTATTTCGTAGAACAAAACTCATAATTTATCAACAACCTATGTGGTGATCTATATTATCAGCTACTACCGATAGGTTATGCAAACCCAATCACAGACCTACAAACCACACTCAAACGCAGTCCCCATTTACTGAAATGGGAGTTTTTACAATCAAGAGACATAATTTTATATTTGCTTATATTCTGTGTTTTTCACTGTTCCTTTTCCTAATTTGCCAACCTAAATAATTCAACATTGTTCGCAAACTTGCCACTTTGCTTTCCTCAGCTAATTTATGAACAAGTTAAAAGCACCAAGCCCAAATACAGATGCACTGGCTACACACACTATACGTATTATTCTTTGAGCCAGTTACTAAGCTTTAAGTGGATTCACCTTTTACCCATAATTGTTCAATTTGTTCAGGAATCTTTGTCAAAAGTTATCTGAAAATCCCAAGTAAGTGGTATCTACTTGAAAACTTCTACAATATGTTTGCTAATATTCTCTAGCTATGCTAATTCTTCTATATACTCGACAATTTGGTCGGTAACCATGTTTTCCAGCAATTTATCTGTGATATACATTAACCTAACTGGCTTGAAATTCCCCAGATTCTCATTTACCCAGATTTTATTCCTCTGGCTATTTTTCAGTCCATTCCTAAGAAAGCCTGTGAGATGTTATGAACTATATCTTTTTCACCACAAGATCATCAATTGCATATTTGAGGGTTTTTTTAGATTTTAAATAGAGAACTTCCTATTTTGTCTACCCTATTTAGGTCCATGCCTCAGACTTACTTTCTGAAAGTATCAGTTCAGGTAGTTTTCTGCCCTATATCTTCTAGAGGGAAGACAGGTGGAAATAATTCATTCAGTTCTCTGCAGTTCTTATCGTCTTTCTATATTTCTTTTCTTCCTTTGTGAAGTAATAGCGCAGTTAGTTTTTCCTGTTTTAGATGTAATTATTGTTAATTGTTGCTTTTAACAATTAAACTCAACTTTCTTTTTTATAACTCTCATTATTTGTTCATTTTCTCCCCTGGCCTCTTTTATTATCTTATTTACACATAGTTTGTAAGATAATGATTATGGACTGTATTAATGGCCTGAATGATCTCCAGATTTCTTAATTTCTTCATTGCAAAAAGAATTCAGGATGCTTGAAATGTCTTCTGAAATTCACAATCATGTTTTCTGCATTTATCTTAATTTAAAACTGGACTAGCAATTGGATACAAAAAAGAATCCTCAGAAGGTTTTTTTTCTTGAGTGAGAAACTGAAACACCATCCTTAGAAAGTGATATCAATAGGATTAACTGCAACCGTTGGAAAACTCTTCTCAAAGTTTGACCTACATTTATTTGGTTAATGAAGGATGCTTGTATTTTATACTTAATATTATTTGCTAATAATTATTCTTGATATAGTGTTTCTGCAAACCATATATATAAAGTTTAATATGGAACTTAAAGTGGTTGGTGTGAACTTGTGATGCTACACAATGAATTCGCTACCGTGCTAACTCCTCAAGAAAATAATTTTTTTTTTTGTGAATAAAGAGCAAATTAGATGTACCATCTTCTACTCTGTTTGAATTCCTGTTTAGGTGTCTCTCCTTTCATAGGGAGGAAAAGCTGCTTTTTCTCCTACATCCACTAAAGGAAGGAAAAATTCTGTTCTTTCATGCTTGGCCTGTTTATATCAATGCTCTTGCTTTAAAAACTCTTTTTCTGCCTAGTGGAAAGGACATAGGAAAACAAATTGGTGGACAATGTGCTGTGATTTCTTAAAATTAAAAATAATTCTGACTGTATTAAAATGAATAATAAATCAGCATGGCAAAAAGTGCAGTCTAATGGCCACAACAGCATCCCTTTTGCAATCGTCAAAGCCTGTCTAGTATGACACTATTTTTGCAATTTGTTTTGAGATCAGGGATGAGTCAATGAAAATGGTTGACTAAAGCTAGCCTGGCACACAGTTTTGTTTGTAGAAGTTGCATATTCCTGTAATTCATTTCATTGCCTTAAATGTATTAGTTATATAAGGCAATGTCAAATTCATTGCCATTATATAACTCTTGGTGGGTTAAGATTAATGTGCATTTTCAGATGCTTTCCAGGCATGCAGTGGGTTAAAAGAGATTCAAATTGACCAAGTCAGAACATGGATCACTTGTGAATGAGGGAATCTGTAATGTCTTAGAAAGACAGGCTTATGGGGCTGGCTGCAGTACAGAATCAGTCTTGTCTTCCTCACTGTAGCTGCCCAATTCAGTCAGGGATGGAAAAACCCCACGCCAAGTTCTCAAAAATGTTTGTAGTGTGGTATCTGCATACATGTCAATTGATTTTCAAGTCCAGCCAAAAAGGCTAGTTGGATGAAAACAAATTTGTCAATGTCCCATGCTTATTGTAGATGATAGAAATTTATTGGATACTAATCCTCTTCTCTTCATATTTTTTCATCTCAGCTCTTAAAGGTCTTCAACTATTCTCTGGTATAATCCTGCAAAGTCAGAACTGAGTCTTTTCAACTTCTTCGAGAGGTTGTTATCACATGATCAAAGAGTTTCAACAGGATATTAGACTGATACGCCTCAGATAGCTCTGCACAACTTACAGAGGTACATAGTTGGATGTAGACAACTTCAATGGCCATAATTTCCAATCTGGAAAGTTGTATTAAGTCAATACATTATGTAAGCCAGCTCAAGAGTGTCTACCCAGATGGAACAACTGATTTTCAGAGTTGCAGGCAGAATCTTCCCTCACCTTACTTGAGCATTTCAGGGAATGAACGTAAGTTCTTCTGTATATAAGACATGTGCTTAAGTACTACGTTACATCCACCTCCTAACTATCATTCTTGCAGGTAATCTATTTACTGACACATTCATTATTATATTTAGTAAGATATTTGTTATGTTCTTTAGGAGTTCTTACAATTAATGTGCTGTTAAACTTAAGTGTTTTCTTTATAAAATTCAGCATCCTAATGCAGCCTTTTCAAATCAGCTGCTTCCAAATAGACTAACTATAATGCTGCAATCAGTACTGCCTATGTCCAAATCAAGAGATTACAGAAGTTGAAGTCTAATATATTTGGAGTCCAGTTTGGATAAAGCCGTAAATGACCCGATTCCCGTGGATTGCTGCTAACGTGACATAACTCTTGCATGATATTGGATGGAGACTGTCATAAATACCTTGCATCTCACAGGAACCAACCCTTACAAATTCTGAGACTGCGTACCTTCAACATACTCCATGACCATGCAGAGGTACCGCTTAGTTTCAAAAGAGCAGAACATGCTGACCACAAAGGGGTTCTCGGCAAAAGTCAGAATGTCACGCTCCACAAAGGCTTGTTGGATCTGATTGCGCAGGATGAGGTTCTGCTTGTTAATCTTCTTCATGGCAAAGCGCTGGCGGGTCTCTTTATGTCGCACCAAATACACAGCTCTGAAAGAGAAGAAGAAGAAAGCGGAGGTCAGCAAAGGCATTTTCAGCTTCTGCCCCAAAAGTCTATATTTGCCTGCCACAAAATGGAAATGCAAAATCTTGAGAGTCAATGTGCCACAACCCTTCTGTAAACTATCTTTATTTTCATATTATTTAAAGAAAGTTAGCTGGACCCTTCATATTTATTAGAGTTCACCTCCTTTTTCTAGTTGGTTAAAAAACCTAACATTTACAGAATGCTTTCTACGGGAGAAAATTAAACGTGGTCATACGTCTGTCTAGTGTACTTTGATACAGCACATTGTTAAGATAGAAAAATCATTTTGGGCTACTACTCAGTGGGAAGTCAGAATCCAGAATTATCCTGGATTTGAGATCTTGGTCTTGGAAAGAATTCCTCCTTCCACCTATTCACTGATATTGTCTTCAGAGGTTCTCCTCCACATAGCCCCAGAGATGCTAGTGCCTTCTTGAGGAATGTCTTCATCAGACGGGCTTGTTTGGTAGCTACACTTCTCTTCAATATCAGGCTAAATTTTATTTTATTTATTCATTAATCAACTAATCCAAGCATTAAACTTTTTTTTCAAAATCATAATATATTTTTATGGCCTCTTTGAACCACTGTCCTAATTTACACTCCAATTTGCTATAACTGTGGAGTGGAGCTCCCTGAGCTACATCATTACTGTAGAAACAGAATGACTGGCTCAAATAAACGTTTGACACAGACACGATTTGGAGCTACAGTGTTGACCAGAAGCAAAGATCCTTTCCTCTGGCCAATGGATCCAAGGAACCTGATGCTAATTTAGTGCACTCACCCATAGGCCCCATTGCTTATAAGTTTAATAGTTTCAAAGTCTCCTTCTCCTGGTGGCTTCTTTGGCTTTGGAGTGGTCCCACGACTCTGCAATATTAAGCATTCAGAGTGTGAAACCATAAATGGTCCATAAGAAGACAAGAATTCAGTTCTAATAGAAGTTTACCTAATAGGATGCTTTTTAGATGCAAGTTAACACAACATTTGAATCTGAATTCTGTCATTCAGAAATAGTAGTCATTTCATTTATAAATTGAGAAATATCAACATTTAAGAGAAGTCAAGTGCACGATGAAATACGTAGTTAAGCAACAGCATTCAAGTCCTAATAATGCAAAAAAATTTTTTTATCCAGGTAGAATCTCTGTTCTTCAGTAAAGACCTACTATCACACGTATGTTCGTCACATTCTCACCGGTGAAGAATAGGAAACTTAGAACAAAGATGCAGAACCTTTTCTAAGCTGAAAACCACAATAGTGGCCTAATTATGAGCTGATACTCCACAAAAGTAGTGCTAAGACAAAGTATGAGGGAGAAAGACCAAAATTATGATTGATTCTATGTAAACTTTTAATCTTCTATTGAGAGATAATCTCTGTAAATCTTCACAAAAAATTATGAAGCCCTAAGGATTCTGCTACCATTTATTTACATTATAATATGTTTGCATATTAAGGACTTAATTGATTCACTGTGATTTAAAAATCAAAAGTAAATACACCATTCAAATTTAATAAACTGAAAACAACACTGAAAATATCATGCCGTCTGCCAATTTAACTCCACTTCCAAAGAGCAGCTGGTTAGCTTTCTAGTGCCTCTGAAACAACCATGCATTTGATGGTTTTCCAAGGTGGGGAAGAGGAGGCGGAAGAAGTTCCCTTGGTGTCTCTCTATTCAGCCTTTTCTGCCCAAAACGAATAAGCCATCACCAAATTATTAACAGACTGTGGTAAAGGAGAGATTGAGCAAGGGAAGCAGTTCCAGCCAGGGAAATAGTAAGATTCGGGAACAATGCACCCTCTGCACTAACCAATAACTAAGATTAACATCCTGAACCTTCCACCAATTTTAGCCTATTCCCTTTCCCTCACACATGCAGGTCCTATGCATAATCCATCTATCCTCTTTTGTCTGTTTTGTCCTAATTTATACTCCAATTCTTATCCAACCATTTTATGATAATTTCTCCTTCTTACCTTCCTCTCCCTTCCATCAGTCACACTCAAAAGCCATCATTCCTGCCCAGGCCTCCTCCTCTTGTCCCTTAGCCACCTATGCCATGCCTCTTTCATAGCCCTCCTCTCTTCCACAAGTGGATTTTCTTCCCACTTTTTCTCACCCATTTCTAACAATTGTTGCAGCTGCCACTACTGGGCAGAGCAATTTAGATAGTCTCTCAAATCAGTTTGTCGTAAGGACCAATAGTAGCTTTCCAACATCCTCAGCTGCACTATAAAAATCAAAAAGTACATCTTGTCAATAGCATATAGCCTCACTGACCCCCTTCAGAGCAGAAATAGGCAATTTTCTTGAACAAGGGGGTAATTATTTTAGATTATTTATTGCTTAGTCATTTCCCCCAAAATATTGTAGGGAACATAACTGAGACATAGGGCTCAGATTTTCATTAAAATAAAGATATAGCAATTCCTCCAGAAGGGATATCTACTTTTTAGCCATAAAATTGCATAAATACAATCTAGGGAAGAGGTCACAAAAATGGGGCTAAACAGCTGCATGCGGGCAACCCACCTCTCTTTTAAACTGCGGCCATCTTAAATGGCTAATTGAGTTGCCATCCCTGCATCTGCTTTCATCGCGATTGAACAAAGGTGATTAAATTTCAGCACTTTCCCCAAAACTTTAACTGTTTTAAACTTTAAAATATGAGATATGAAAATCCTAAATCAGCTTATAGGTTTTACTATATTTAGTCACTAGATCAATCAAAATTCTTAGTAGGTTAAACTGGTAGGAATCCAAATTAAGAGCACATTTATTTCACTTTTTATTGAACAAAATATTAAAGATAGTCTTACTTTGTAACAAGCAAAGCTGGAATTTGTTTACTACATTGTACATAATTTGAAACATTCTTCAACAGCTCAAAACCACACACACCCAAGCTAGAGTCCAAAGAGGTTGAAATATAATTAAACAAGTCCATGAGAGATTTGAATGCATGTATTTTAGTTAACATGTACCCCTCATTCCAAACAACTGATGTAAAAATAATTGTTGAAACTGAGCGAGGCTTGCGATATTGTAATTTACTGGATAGACAGCAGTATTAGTTGGCCAAAGGGAAAAAGAAGGAAAAGGTAATGAGTTAGTACTAATCTCTTCAACAAGCAAAACCTAGCTTGGGCAACTCTTTGAAATTAGGCTTCTGAGTTAGAAATAATATTTATTGTATCTTAATTAATCTTTTTAGAGCACTGCGTGCATAAAACCTAGGAGGATTTACTTCTGCAAAGAAGTGCAATTTTTGTTGATTCTCTCATATGAATACATATTAATTTACATAGGACAGGTGTAAGTATATTGGGGGGAAATTACCTTGGAGAAATGAACAGAGTATAAAATGAACATATGAAAAATACAATACAGTACATAGTAATTGAACAACACTACCACCCAAAGCAACACAGTACTCCGGAGATCACAAAAGTACTGCTGCTATTTAAGTAGCACCCCTCCGCCCAAAGCATCCATATTATTCATGTATAATTTATTTCTAGCTGCTGCCAATAGAAACAGTATAGAACAGTACAGAACTTTAGATATAATCCTGAATTTCAAAGACTGGTACTTCTAAACATGGGCATCTGTGGGGAAGAAGGAAAGGCAAATGATATGTGCCTGGTAAATGACATAATTTATGTTTTTGCATCGATACCCTTTTTGAGTATTATATCATCACGCATTTTTACTTAATCTCAGCTTGTTGTGAAAATTTCTTTCTTCTTACACAAATGGGATGTTCCTCTGAGGTTTAGTAGTAATGACAGTTTGGAAATGGGGCATTTGCACAGCATTGTGAACAAATTACAATAAAGGTGTGTCGGTGGGAGTCCCTGTGTGGAAAAAAACTGGCTGGGATGGGGTTGGCCAAGCTGACCTGTATACTGACCTCGGTGAACTCCTCTGTCTCAGGTGTGTTGGATCCTCCACTATCGTGCTCCTCCACATACAGCACATCTGATGACAACAAGGTTTGAGAAGAGCCAAAGGGAGAGCCAAGGGAACAAGGCTTTAGCAACCCCATTGTCATTTATGAAAGCACAGAAAGGGTGAACTTTACACACACACAGAGCCATGCATATACACAAAGGCACATGCATGTGGTATAAATGGGTATATATGAAAGCTCCATGTGTTCTAACGGCAAATCAGAAGATTCGACCATGCACTTGCAAGCACATCTGCATGCAGCTCAACACACAGCAGATATGCAAAAGCCTCTTTATGCTGATGTGCACATATTGGCAATTTTACTCACACTCATAATGCAATATAGATGCAATCATGAAATCCGGCTTAGAGAAGTACATACGTGTATATGCACACATTTAACACTGGATGCAGATGAGTATATGCTACCTTGCCAGTGTGAAAATGTGCATTGACAAGCTGAAGCATTAAAAAAATAAATCGTCCCAATGAAGAAACACGCAACAGACTTTCTAGCACCTGGGGCCTTTGATCTACCACTTTTTAGAATTTGTATGCAAATTCCATTACTACTTCTCTGGAAATCCAGATCATGATTCCTAGTTAGACAACTTTGAACAATTATTAATCCCATTTCAGGATCAACCACACACAATGAATCCATACAATGCTTCCCCCGTTGAGAGGAAAAACTGAAATGGAGGGTCAGTTTTGAATGGGAAGCCAAGTTGAAGGAAAGAGGTTAACACCATGGGTGGTATTCAGCAGGTTCTGACCAGTTCTGGAGAATTGGTAGCGGAAATTTTGACTAGTTTGGAGAACTGGTGGTAACCTTCCCCCAGGAGTGGGGAGGGAATGGAGATTTTACAGTATCCTTCCCCTGCCACATCCACCATGCCATGCCCACAGAACCGGTATAAATTTTTTTGTATCCCACCACTGGTTAACACCCCTCTTTTGCATAAGTCTGATAAAATCCAGGGCCCAGATGCCTACAGCAAAGGTCCTAAAAATAAAAACAGAAGCCATTGCAAAAATCCTTCATGTTGTGCACTGTTTGTTCTTAGTTTTACTCAGATGAAGCAAGCAACATAACTCAGCCTTTGGAATCTGCCACCTGTAGTAATTTCACAACCCTGGATGTAATGGATTGGAGTATCAACATTTAGATAATTCAACCCAATTCAACGACACACAACAAATAGAAAATTATTTGGCTTGGTAAAAGTTTGAAAGGAGGGAAATTGAAATTTTTTTATGTCAATGTCTTTCCATACAATTTTTAAATATATAATATTTAAATGTTGTATATATTTAGCTACAATTGAGGGGGGAAAGGCAATGGGGTTCTGAAGTCACCCTGTAGAAGCACTGGAGGAACAGTTGATGCTGTAAGATAAGGTTTGCCGTAACACTGAAAACCGAGCTTTGATGTCAAAATGAGAAAAGACTTGCTGTTCATCCAGCATCTTTTTGCCATGTGAAGGATTCCAATCCCCTATCCCAATCAGGGTTCTTCTACAACTAGGCTGGTTTTCCTTTTCCATTATCCCATATAAATTTTAAATTTTAAAAAAGAAGTGTACATGCTTGGGATTTCTTAATAATTAAAGCTTCACTATCAGCTTCTCTCTTGTTCATCTCCAAAAAGTGCCTATCTAGTCCAGCATTCTTCAAAAAATTCCAGAAATCACCAGATACAAGATGGTAATCCAGAAACTTACTAGTAGACAACAATTTACCTTCTTCTCCTTTCTACTGGACAGTTTGTTAGCAAATTCTTAATAGCTCCTTAATAAATTTAACTTCTTTGTTCAGAACTTAAAAATATGCCTATAGGCTATCCTGGCTAACTTCTTTTTCCAACTCTGTGGAACTAAATTCTGTGTCAATTTATTTATATCCTACCCCCTAAGTAGAATAGGTAGTCAGACAGATTTCCCTCAAAGTTGCACAAGGAACAAAATGGCCCAAGAATAAAGAATCACACTGAAGAAAATGAACAAATTTGTGCTGTATGGAATCCATGTAATATTGAATTGAATAGTCAGCATGACAAATTGCCATATGACCATGCTAATACATGCAAAAAATGATATACAAATACGGGCACTTGACATATAACAAATATTGAGACTTGGGTACATATACAGAGACAAGGCCACTTGGATAGCATATAATTTTGGTTGCATTACCTGGAAATGGGTCTCGAGTCAGTCCCAACTGGCTTATGATGTAACGAGGAATATCTGTCTTCACCAGATGCCCCTCTTTGGCATGGTCCTCAGCTGCTTCCAGCAAGTGGTAAAACTCCTCAGGATTAAATTCCTAGAGATAAGACGCAGAGCAGGCCAGAATTAGGATGGAGATTAGCAAAGAAGAACTGATTTCAGGGAACCTCAAAAGAGACAGTTAGGGAGGTGTAATGCTAAAAGCAATTGGATGTGGACCTGGGCAATAGAACTCACAGGCTCCATGAACTGAAACAGCCACTGTTCCTCAGGCTAACATTACTCTCAGTGTTTTTAGGTGGAGGGTCTCACTTCTACCAGACAAGAAGGCACCTTGCAGCTATTTTTTTTTTCCCTTAGGAATTTTTTTTTTCTCTAAATCCAACTCCAGGAATGCAAATGCACACAGGCATACTTAACAGATAAATCAAGGCGGAGGCTTGGATAGATAAGTAACTTTATTCAAATATTAAGCAGCCCTAATTATGATAAAGAACAGCATCAATAGAGTATACAGTACTGTGTGTGTATATGTGTTCACATATGCATGAGTTTAAACTTAAGGTCCCCCCCCCCCGCTTTTTTTTATTTATCAGGTTACTTGTAGTCCATTTGGCTGGTGATGGCAGTGGCATTGTATTTTCATAACTATCTTATCTGTTCCCAGGCTCTGCATTTCCTACTGTCCTACGTCTCAACCTCATAGTATCTATATGAAGCAAGGGAATTGGCAGGATACCAATTTGGCAACTGAGGTCTAGGAAAACATGGGGCTTTGCAGACCACAGAAACTGGCTGATGTTGCAATATGCATTTTCAGAAATACAATATTTGTATAGAATCCAAACAACTAGACGCCACACAACCAAGTGACTAGTTACTGCCTTCAGTACTGTAGATAATGTACGGCGAACATGGCAGCTGAATGCTAAAGGATCCACTCACTCTGTTCTTTGACACCAAGCATATTCAGCTGAGATGCCAGTGTGTTTACATCACTATTGATCATTAGGAACATTTTACGTTAGTGGCCATCAGTGAAATTTAATGTTAATAAAGAGTTGCTGTTACTGAGATTTTGATTTCAACCATTGAAACATCTGTGTAGCTGAATCACAGTAGATAAATTACAAGGATTTGTAGCAAAACTGTGACATTGAGTCAACAGAAGTGGAGAAAGTCTGCAAAATTGCTAATTTTTTTGAGAGAATATTCCTTAAAAAGCTGGCTGCGGAAAAGCAGCAGTGGGAGAAGTCCTTGCCTGTGGGATTTTCGGAAACCTTTGCATTGATGGATACAAGATACTGACTCCCTTCCCTAATCAGTTGACAGTTAACCTCTTACACTGAATACATGGGTAAGGCTGTCTATATCCTATCATGTGGTACTTTATATTAGTCTTGCTTAGCCTGGCCCTGGGAGATGAACTGGACTACAACTCCCATCATAGCCTGCCATCATGCTGTGTCTGACTGATGGGTCTAGTAGGGATTACATTGGGGAAGATTGCTATGAGGAATTAAGAAGCTTCTTTATGGCTCCATTTATAATCTGACCTGGATGAAAAGGGGAAAAAAGCAGAGAAGCTAAATAAACACAGCTAAGAATTTTAATTTTGTTTGAAAGAAAATCCTAATCCCTATCACATTTTTTTTAAACCCATGTTTGAAACACAAGGTTTGTTTTTTTCAATTCCAGGTTGGAGAAGAGGGAGGCATAAACAGGAGCCCCTGTCCGCCATCCTCCTCCTTCTGAGGCTCCCATGTTTCTCAGCAGGACAACAAAGACAGCGTCAGCCTAGCCAATGCAATGCAGCAACTGGCTGGTTGAGAAAAAGTGTTCTGTGATTGGCTGCTGTGTTGTCAAGGTAACACACAGGCACCTTCAAAACTAGTCTAAGCAGATACAAGCCGGGTTGATGATCTGAACCCTCCAATGATAAAGGGTAGGGCCCAGGAGACAGAAGGAATTCTTGAGCAAGGTGGAAGCTCGCTCATGCTCAGCTCAGAACAGGTTTTTCAATACCAGACTTAAAGGAGTACGAGAAGCAACAATATGGTGCTCTGCTTGGGAACTGAACAAGAAGAAGCTTAATTCTAGCTGAAAGGATCTCACGTCCTTCAGGAGGGCTTGCGATAATAGTTTTGGTGCTTAGGCAAAAATCCAAAGTCTCACCGAAAATTAAATCCCAAAGACCCATCATTGAATAGTATGGTGTACTATCCACAGAGAGCTCTGCTGAAAATATCATTTAGGTAAATAGCAAAACCAATTCTTTAAAATAGGCTGTTTATTCATCAGTCTTTTTATTGAGGGCAATACTGTCTTTCCACAACTATCACCAACACCTATTGACAGTCACTTTTTATAAATACATGTACGAATATCTTGAAAGTTTAAAACAATCTCCCAAATCTTCCACATTAAACCAGCTGCTAGTAATTTCAAAGGCCAGATAAAAATATGTCTTTAATAAACCAAGAAAATAGAGACCAATCTCATTTCTTAAAAAAAAAAAAACAATTCCACATTTGGAGATAGGCAGAATCCTTTCATGCAGACCAGATAAATGAACCTCTAGAAGAAGTAACTAGACATGGTAGGTCTCTCAAACAGCTTCAGGGAGTCCTCAACTTATGACCATAATTGAGTTCAGTCATATGTCAAGGCATCACATGACTGGATCCAATTTTGGGGGCATTTTGTGTGGCAGTTGTTAAGCAAAAGAGGTAGTCATTACCCAATGGGCATTCTGTGACAGAAATTGGAAGTACCGTAAATGTCTGTTAAAAATCAGTCACGTGACTGTATGATGCTGTACATGGCCATAAAAGTGAGCTGATCGACAAACATCTAAAATGCAATCATGTGATGGGGGGGGGGGGGGAATTATGGCTATTTTAATTTCAAAATCAGATTGTATTTTTTGGAGGGGAGGTATCTATCATAACTTCAAATGGTTGCTAAGCAGCCATTCATAAGTTGAGTATTACCTGTAGTCCATTTCATTCATTTCATTTCATTTATTCATATTTATATCCCGCCCCATCTCCACAAAGGACTCGGGGCGGGTAACAACAAACGACAATATAAATACAAATATCAAATATAAAATCCTAAAAGCCTAATATTTAAATTACCATAAAATTTAACATTTAAAAACCCTAATACTAAAACCCCCTTAGCTAAAAACCCCAGGGAGTAGACCG
This sequence comes from Psammodynastes pulverulentus, assembly GCA_025802295.1. Taxonomy (NCBI): domain Eukaryota; kingdom Metazoa; phylum Chordata; class Lepidosauria; order Squamata; family Psammodynastidae; genus Psammodynastes; species Psammodynastes pulverulentus. Next base: position 3,777,291 of record JAOYMU010000098.1, read on the forward strand.
GGAAGAACTCAGGCCAGGCCGGCCTGAATGAACAGAAAGGTCTTTAATTTTTTACGGAAGAGGGCAAGATCGGAGGTCGTGCGGATATCGGGGGGGAGATCATTCCAGAGGGTGGGGCCCATCACAGAGAAGGCTCTCCCCCTGGGGGCCGCCCGCCGGCACTGGCCGGTGGACGGCACCCGGAGGAGGCCCTCTCTGTGAGAGCGGATCGGTCTGCCGGGTGCAGGGAACAGAAGCCGGTCATGAAGGTAGCTAGGCCCTGTGCCATGGAGCACCTTAAAGATTGTAAGAAGCACCTTGAAGCTATGGGTTCTCCCGAACCAGGGCAAACCCATAGCAGCCCACCCCTGTGTGTACCATGCTGATTGTTTTATTATTATATGGTTAAGCAAAATGTGGCTTACCACAGGGGTCTTAAATTGTATCAAAGTTGAAACATACGTATTAATATAGCTGTAAGATACTATTGAAACCACACACTTTTTTCTCAAATAGAAAGCACTTCAAAACAATGTTGTTGTTTTCATGACAGTAATGATTTCATTTTGTCTTTTTTCTATCCTGCAGTTAGAAGGACATTCCTTACATCTCTGCCTTTTCCTATGTAGGGACAATGATGTGTGTATTGTCCTACAAAGCTTCTTTGATGAGCAATAGCTCTTCCAGCTGAAATACCAGCAGAACTCTGCAACTTCCACTCTATTGAAGGAGTCTGCACAAATGGGCAGGGGAGGTGCCTGTTTTGAGATATGTTTTGAGGAGCTTTAAGTGTCTGTAAACTTTAGCAATAAATTTTACTGCTTAATTATTCCCCAAACTCCCAAAAGGCACAAAACAAATTCAAATTTTAATCCAACGGTGCTTTTCAAAAAGCAACTGGTTTTTCTTGGGGTTTTTTTCTTAAAAATGTTTTGCTTCTCATCCAAGAAGCTTCTTCGGTTCTGACTCCAAGAAGCTTCTTGAATGAAAAGCAAAATGTTTTCAAAGAAAAAAAGCAAACAAGTCCATTTGCCTTTTGGGACAACCATGACCTGAATCTCCACAGCCAAATTTTGACCAACTATTTGAAACACACAAAACCAGGGCTTTTTTTCGGCCGGAACTCGGCGGTACTGCGTTCCGGCACCTTTTTAGAGTCCGCGTCACGTGAAGCGTCTCAACCAATCGCGCGC